>JAAVUH010000119.1:0-177305 GCA_014899045.1 Fusarium palustre | reverse complement strand
TTACCAAGACACTCAGTCTATGTCATTCTGGACTAATTCTCACGTAAATTACTTTTTCCCAAGCTAATCTCTAACCTCAGAGGGCAAGTTTCCTGATATCTCCTAGACTCCCCTAGACTGGTATTGACGTTGTCTTCTACTGGGCCTGGAACTGGAGCCCTACCTTTGCTCAAATCCAATCAGAGCCCCCATATCCCATCTTTCCAATTTTTTGAGCCCCTGGACACTCGCACACACAGACGGCCCTGGTGCTACTTTCTCCCGACTACAACTTTTTGGGCCTCTGGCATCGTCCATCGGGACCTAAATATTTCCAGCTCTTGCAAAAGGCAGGGAAGGGAAAAAAAAAACTTGTAAACGAAAAAAAAGTCACTCTGACTTTTCGAGGCGAACACTTTCGATCCCCGAATCAAGACCGCATCTGCATCGTACTGTGGCTCGTGGCCTTCCATTTCGGACTGTGAACTAGCTGAGGTGGACTTTGTGCTTTTATTTTGGGTGTTGTGCTTTTTGGGCTGTCTCTAGATGCCCCGCCATCCGTCGCTCGCCTTTCTTATCCAGACCTGACAGATCCTGATTCCGCTACTTTCGTCCGCCTCTCCCACCACATACTCCTATCCTCTTCGGCCTCGACGTCGACTTCTCTATATATCCGCCATTCACCATGGATACCGCAGCTGTGAGGTCCTTGCTCGCCGCTAGCTTGGACCCTGATGCAGACAGCCGAAGGCGTGCTGAGATTCAGTTGAAACAGGTGCGTATTGCATTTGCGTCTTTGTGCTGAAGGAATGTCTTTGTCGTGGTTGGGTGTCATTGGAGATTGTGAATAGCCATCTGCTTCGCCATGTTGGTACGATGGCTGGCTCACACGCTCCTTGCCGCATTGTGTCTCCTCTGCGCACACTACGTCGACTTCACTGATCACCTGCCCGTCTGATGCGCAAGTCTTGAATCACAAAAGTGATCAATATGCTGATTTATATTGCTGCACTGTCTAGATTGAGGAACAGCCCGGTTTCCTTGAATGTTTGCTCGATATCCTACAAGCCGAACAAGAGGCCAGTGTTCGTCTATCGAGTACGTTGACCCAACATTCTTGCCCCTCCTCGCTTCTTGGTCCCAGCTCTGACAATGTTTTACTCCAGCTGTCATCTACGTAAAGAACCGCGTCAACCGTTCATGGTATAACAGTGAGGGTTACTCTACCGAGCCCCCTTCGAACCCAATCCCCGAAGATGAAAAGGCTCGTGTGCGAGACCGCCTTCTGCCGATTCTCGCTGCTTCCGAAGGCCTCGTTCGCCAGCAGCTCATTCCCGTCCTTCAGCGAATCCTTCAATATGACTTTCCCGCTCGTTGGCCAAGATTTATGGACTTCACCCTTGAGCTTCTTAACACTAATAACCCTGGCTCTGTCCTCGCTGGTCTGCAGTGCCTACTCGCTATTTGCCGCGCCTTCCGTTATAAGTCTACCGATAGCGATGACCGACAACACTTTGACCAGATCGTCGAGGCAAGCTTCCCTCGTCTTCTCGCCATCTGCAACGAGCTAGTGAACCAGGAGAGCGATGAGGCTGGCGAGATGCTTCACCTTGCTTTGAAGGCGTATAAGCACGCTACATGGGTATGCACCTACGGGAACATCTTTTCTATCCAGCTAGAAACCTTTACTGATCTTATTCGTAGCTGGAACTTTCCCCCACGTTGCGACAGCGCGATGTCAACATCGCTTGGTGCACTGTTTTCCTGCACACCGTCTCCAAGACTTGCCCCGCGAGTGCCATGCAGGGCGACCAACACGAGCGCGAGAAGCATCACTGGTGGAAAGCCAAGAAATGGGCTTTCTTCAACTTGAACCGTCTGTTCATTCGGTACGATCAGCCATACTTTTTCTCCATTGTCCATTACATACTGACGTGGTACTTCCAGACACGGCAACCCTGCCAGCCCAGGCAAGGGCGAGGAAGCGCTTGCTTTCGCTAAAGATTTCACCGCGAACATTGCTCCCGAAATCCTCAAGCACTACCTCCAGGAGATCGAGAAATGGGTCGCCAAGACGTCTTGGCTCAGCCGGCCTTGTCTTTCTTACACTCTTGTCTTCCTCGACGAGTCCGTCCGACCCAAGGAGATGTGGGCACACCTCAAGCCTCACCTCACCAACCTGGTTACTCATTTCGTCTTCCCTGTCCTTTGCCTTACCGAGGAGGATGTCGAACAATTTGAGGATGAGCCCGACGAATACCTTCACCGAAAGCTCAATTACTTCGAGGAAGCGTCTGCACCCGACGTTGCTGCCACAAACTTCCTTGTCAACCTCACCAAGAACCGCCGCAAGGAAACTTTCGAGATCCTCAAGTTTGTCAACGCTGTTGTCAACGAGTACGAGCAGGTCGAAGATGACAAGAAGAACCATATTGCTAAGGAGGGTGCGCTGCGCATGATTGCCACTCTGGCCCCCGTCATTCTGGGCAAGAAAAGTCCCATTGCGGACCAGGTCGAATACTTCCTTGTCCGTTACGTTTTCCCCGACTTCACCAGCTCTCAGGGTTATCTCCGCGCTCGTGCTTGTGACACCATCGAGAAGTTCGAGCAGCTCAACTTTCAGGACCAGAACAACCTCCTCACCATTTATCGACACATATTGGACTGTATGGCCGACCCTGCCCTCCCCGTCCGTGTCACCGCCGCGCTCGCTCTCCAGCCTCTGATCCGACACGACATCATCCGAACAAGCATGCAGCAGAACATCCCTACCATCATGCAGCAGCTCCTCAAGCTCGCTAACGAGGCCGATATCGACGCGCTCGCGAACGTCATGGAGGACTTTGTTGAGGTCTTCGCCACCGAGCTCACTCCCTTCGCTGTGGCTCTAAGTGAGCAGCTCCGAGACACTTACATGAGAATCGTGCGCGAGCTCCTTGAAAAAGAGAGCAAGGTTGGTGACGACGGCGAACTTTATAACGAATATGATGACAAGAGCATCACTGCTCTCGGTGTTTTACAAACCATCGGTACTCTTATTCTCACTCTTGAGAGTACCCCCGATGTCCTGCTCCATATCGAGGCTGTTCTTATGCCTGTTATCAAGGTCACTTTGGAGAACAAGCTCTATGACCTTTATAACGAGGTATTTGAGATTATTGACAGCTGCACATTTGCCGCCAAGTCCATCTCTCCTACCATGTGGCAGGCCTTTGAATTGATCCACACTACATTCAAGGCGGGTGCTGAGTATTACCTCGAGGACATGCTGCCAGCTCTAGACAACTTTGTCCAGTTTGGCGCCCCTCAGCTGGCTCAGAAGCCCGAGTACACTCAGGCTCTTTTCTCCATGGTCGCTGATATGTTCACCGACAGTATCCAGGGCGGAGTCGAGAGGATATGCGCCTGCAAGTTGGCGGAGGCCATGATGCTTAGCTTGAAGGGGCAAATCGACAGCTGCGTTGAGGGATTCATTAACATTGCTATGGGCATTTTGGCCAACCAGGATGTCAAGGTTAAGAGTTACCGCATTCATCTTATGGAGATGGTCATCAATTCTATCGCCTACAACCCTCTTCTAACTCTTCAAGTTCTCGAGAACAAGGGTTGGACCAACCGCTTCTTCAGCCTCTGGTTCGGTAGCATGACGGCGTTTACCCGTGTCCATGACAAGAAGCTTTGTATCGTTGCTATCTCAGCTCTGCTCAGCCTGAACCCTGAGCACGTCCCACAAAGCGTTTCTGTTGGCTGGCCTCGATTGCTGCAAGGCATTACTGAGCTATTCCGCTCTCTCCCTGCTGCTCAGAAGAGTAAGTTTGATACAGCGTCAAGTACATTTAGTTCGAAACTAACAAACGACAGACCGCGATGAAGCTCTACGCGATGACTTCCACCTTGAGTCTACCTACGATTACGGTGAGGAAGACGAGTGGGACGACGATGAGGCCAACTGGAACGTTGAAGAGGAGGAAGAAACTGGCGAGACAGCTGAGTCCAAGGACGAGAGCACTGCTTACCTTAACTTCCTCAACGAAGAGGTATGTTCAACGCGCATTACTCAATGTTTCCGTGACCATTACTAATGCATATCCAGGCCCAGAAGTTCAGCCGAGCGATCGATGATGTTGAGGAAGACGACCTCGGTGAGGATTCTGTCCTACTTGAGTCGCCCCTGGATAAGATTGAGCCCTACCAGCTGTTCCGCAATACTTTGATGAGTACGTTGAATGCGCGCGTAAAGCTGTATATCGCTGACCTGTTTTAGAAATGCAAGCAGAGCAACCCCAATTTTACGCGAGCCTGGCTGGACACCTCTCTGCCGATGACCAGAACGTTGTTCAGAACGTGATGGTCAAGGCTGATGAGATTGCCACACAACAGGCTCAACAGGCCCAGCAGGCTCAGCTCCTCGCTCAGCAGCAGGCTGCCGCTATGGCCGCCAGCCTGGGCGCACAGAACGGAGGTGCTAGCTAATCTGGCGAAGTTTGTGGTTGAGAGAAAATAAGTTATTGGAATTGTTTCCCCTTTTGTTATATCCCCTTCCTCTTTCGTGTTAGGGCAGGAGTCAAGATTCCCCGGGGACCGAGAGACGTGTTGAGCCCACATCAAAAGAAAGAGACTTTAGAACGTGCAAACAATGATGGACGAACCCGCCGTGGAAGGCCTTCCAAAAGAGTGCCGTGGGTATGATTGGTACAGGCCAGCTGGACTGAGATGTCATTTAACGAGTAGTTTTTCATGATGGGAACGACAGGGGCGTGGATAAGAAGCGAAGCGGGTACGACAGAGACGAAGAGAACGAGAACCAGAATAGCCTAAAACGGGAGACAAAAGCATCCCAAGGGTGGTTTGAGACGACCGCAACCCAAACCTGGATCAAAACAGTCGAAAGGTATTTATTGAAATAAAATCTATTAGTTCCAATGTCTCGATCGTTAAACATAAAGCACCTGATGTCGCCACCCTATGATTGACCTTGCTTGCCTTGTGAAATGGCCTGCTTTGCTATGTCTCCTTCTTGATGGTGCTATGTGGACATCTGTGGTGGCCTTGGAGTCCACTGAGAAATTACTCAGTGCGAGGCAAAAAAGTTCCTCATGCAAAAGCTCCTCCTGTCTATTTTGCCGTCCTTTTTCTCTCTCTCATTCTTGATCCGCCAAAAGAGACTCCCATCATAACATGACTTCAAGTCATCTTTATGCACAAGTCCGTCCTTCTGCAACAAGACGTAGGTCGTCCACCACTCCATGAATGCAAAAGTCCAACCTGCTGGATCAGCCGCACATCGATCCTTCTTCCATAACCTTAGCATATCATCGGCTGTAAGACATCCTTTACCCGAAGAGTCAAAATGATCAAATAGCTGCTCGAACCGCTCGTGGTTGAAGTTTCCGTCGAAGTCGTATATTCCAGTGTCTGAGCCGTGCTTGGCCTTGTTGATGTCCTTGACGTAGATGCGGAACATGGGGTCTGGAATCCAGCTTTGCCCCAGCCTCGTAGGGTATGAAAAGAAAATGGGGATGAGCAAGGAGCCTATTGAGAAGAAGAGGCCGAAACCGAGTTCGCGGAAGCCGCTGTAGACGTCCAACGGCCAGATTACACCATCAGAGTCACGATCCCAGAACTCGACGTGCTTTTGGAGGGGACTGAGCTTCTCGTTTCTTGTGGATGGAGCCTTATAAATGGGTGCATTGGGATGAGTTTCACAGATTTGGGCATATGTACATCGCTTGCAATGACCGTTCATTCCGTTGGTCGTGTCGTGGGCGTTTTCCGTGTTGTCTTGGATCATCTTGATAACTGTACTGACAATGTCTTAGTAGTCAACAAAGGATAAAGATGGATGAATTCATATGAACATATCATTTCGCGGTCTAGCCTACTATATCATTCTTTATGCTGTGGCTCACCTGAAAATGCCGTTTACGATTGATTGACGTAATTCTAAAACACAAGACAGATTCCAACATGTGATTCTACCTAATGAGGATGATATCAATGACCCGCAGATGGCACAACGGTACAAATATATATATATGCATTGCAATGCTCCAGCATGCTTACCTGATACCAAAAGAATTGGCAGTTACTTTTGAGAAACTGCCGTAGTAGAAGCAGTGTGGCATCAGAGTATCAGAAACATTGACTGCCAGGAGCATAATAGATCAGATTAGTAGGTCAGCTTACTATACCTAGATTACACTTCTTGAATCCTTTATTCTATACCTTAAAGCTAAGAGGCCAACCTTTCTATATAGTACCTACTGGTACGGCTAGTGAATAGTATGCGTATATGAAACATGTCACTTCACAGCATGCATACATGATCTACTGATCATTCCAATTAGACAGCGGCCCAATCAGCTGAAGCAGTTTGTTCAAGTAAGACATAGAAACGACCCTGTTCTAGTAGCATGATTTATTCCTCCATTTCTGAGTTAATTTAATTCGCAGTAAGAAGGAGTTGTCCCTTTCTTCCCTCCATACTATATACGTGAAGGTTCGATATGCGATTTTTGAAGCTGAAGACTGAGGTGTAACATTTTTACTGCATGTACAGCTATGATACTATACATACTATATTTGAAAGCTTATCCTTAGGTCTTTAAGTCCGAATGGCCTGTTGTCTTGTCTCCTCCTCCTCTCAATAGAGTGTCCCATGTAAGGATGCCCTCCAACGGCATCTTGGTCCACTCCAAACTCTCGTCATACCCAGGGTTCAAGAATCTTATCGCCTCAAGAACCGATTCTCCCTTGTCAGATACTCGATGCCCTGTGTACAGCCAAGGTGAACCACCAACTAGCAGAGGTGCTTCGGCATGATCAGGGCGAAATTTCCCAACAGAAGTCTGGTTACCATTCGTAAATCGAAACAATAGTCCCGAGATCTCTGCCTTGTCCTTACAAACCACAACTTCTTCGACGTTATCAAGCGAAGCTTCGGAGTTGTTAGGCTTTTGTTCTGCATCTAGCCAGGTCGACAACGCTTCCGGCATGGAATCACTGCCAGTACCACCTACTGTCGGGGCCGCGAATAAGGAAATACCGCTAACACTGGGGCTGAAGAACACTCGCATCTGTGATCCTGCGTGTGTTTGAGCAATGCATTTCCACTCTTGCTGCGTTGCTCCAGGTTTTCCCATAACCAACGTTCGTGAATGGCTAGTCAGCAGCTACTAAGCTTTCAGCGTCAAGTTTGCAGGGAAAGGAAGAGCATTTAATTTACCACTATGGCGACCTCTTTAGGAGATAACTCCATCTTTCGCTGTCTTCTATATGAGTCGTTGCCTTCTTCTGGCTCTTTCTTTGTACGTAGCCAAACCTGATCAATTTTCTCTCCGCGGTTTAACGGGTGATAAACCCAACGAGTCACTGCTGTAGACACACAATCTGACTTTGAGTTCGACAATCTGGTCTTCAAATCTTGGTCGAGCTCATGGTAGAAGCTCGTGGACTCCCCAGACTCATGTGCATGGATGTCTATAAGGCAGTCATCATACCAGCACGTAGAGTAAGCGGTGATACCAGGTTTGTTAAAATTCAAAGCTACCATTCGAGCTTCTACTATCATACCGAAGCTTGACGAGGACCCTTTCGTCGCATAGTAGGCCATTCTCTTAAGCGATCTTGGCGCCATTGGATACGGCCAACATATTGTTGGGTTCAATGGTGCTGCTGCGACACTCCGCAATTTGAGACCCTAGCCGCACGTGAGAACAGCATATTTCAAGGGAGAAATAAACTCACATCGTCAGAAAATGTTAGCATTGGACTCACTATCGGGAGCGTACGCCAGCAGCCAGAGCGTCGCTCCTCGACCGATACTACCAGGGGGTCATTGACGATCTGTCTGATCCCTAAATGGTCCTCTGAGATATAAAGATAGCTGTTTTCGCGGCTCTTGGGAGCTCTCCAGAGCAGCCGACTGCCAGGTCTTGGTGAATTCGACAATGAGGCTATATAGTCGATGCCGTTTAGGCTGAAGTGCGTTGCCCAGACATCTTTTAATGGCTCAATCGTCCATCGGTCGGGTCGGCCAGGACCAGACAGCGACGCGATCGCATAATGCAAAACGAGATGCTCATTTATCATGAACAAAATCTCGGTCGGAAGCTTTGCGAAATTCTTGCTCATCACCTGGTGTAAGTGGTTCAGAATCCACTCGTGTCGGCGCTCATCCTCCTTGAACGATGGCTCATAGGAGTACCGAGCAACATCCGAGAAGTCATTTTTCTGAAGACCCAGATTTGAGGCAATCTTAGAGCATTCAACATGGTAACCAGTTGTGGCGCACGTGTCGTGGTCGCTTTCGCATCGTTTGAAAGTTGCGAATAACTTGGTGTCATCACAAGAGTCCCCAAATGCAAAAGCTGATGATTCGGTCCCTCCAGAAGACCCTACCATCAAGAACTGTTAGCTAGAGGATTCCAAATCCGATTTTAGTTGCGCAACTTACTAGCTGTGACAAGTTCATCGGGCTTGATCACGAAACGACACCATCCACATCGTCGGCTAACACAGTAAGAAGGGAAGGGTATCAGAGGAGGGACGGGGCTCGCGTAGTTTAATGCATGCCATTCCCAATCTTGAATAGACTCCTCCCACTCCAGATCCATGACTCTGTTAATTTCTTCTGTGCTTAGTCCACCGAGCTCGGTCATTTTCAAGACTGCGAGGGGCACGAGAGAACTAGAAAGCCAGCTAGCCGACTGGCTGTGCTGATGTGAGTAGGTAGTTATGCGTCGAGCTGAGTCGGGATAAGTGAGTAAGCCATGAAGTTATGATGATATCACGTGGTGTCGTCCAACGTAAGAAATACCATAACTGGCAACTATAATGCGCCAAGGTTGGTGGTGTAGATATGAGAGGGGAAGTTGATTATCTCCAAGCTCAGATCTCCAATGTATATAGGTAAGCTGACAATCTTACCCATCATATGATTTCATAGTGCTTCAAGCTTGAATTGTCCTTTCTATTGTTCTATCGTCGGCCCATCTATCCGATCCTCAACAATATGACATAAATAGTGGATGTTTGCAAAACATTAGAGGATATCATGGTTCTCGCCACTTGTGCTTCACAGCAGTGATCGACAAGGAAGTATGACATGAGTAGCAGTTATAGGTACAATTATATTAACACTGTAAATGGCAAGACTTTCTTGCAAATGTACCAGCAGATATCGACAATACAAAATTTCCCTCGGTGCATCATACTTAAGCAAGAAAGAACATCATGCTGGCCATAAACAATCTCATTGAGAGCCATAGGAATAAGCCAACGGCGTTAATAAAAGGTCAGCGCCCAACCAAGCCCTATTTTAGAGAGCAAGTCCTTTCCAAGCGCGGGTGAATATTTGCAACCGTTACGCTGTTTCGGATTGATCCTTTGTGGCTTTCTATGTGTCGCTTTCGGGCCATCCGTTATGGATGAGTATCTGACTGCGGCTGAACAACCTCTCTTGAAACAAGCCAGCCAGTATGTCCATCATCTTGACGGGATTGAGCGTACTCATATGCCAAAATTTTAATCTTTGACCGCTAGTCAGATCAGGTATTCAATCAGGATAACTTCTTCTGCATCATATCAGCTAGCTCGTCAAGGAGTTCGACGGTCTCAGCAGGGCTTGCAATCCATGCCGTAGTGCCGACACTGCGTGCCTTGAAGTCGTTGGAGCCTGCACTCAAGAATTGATCGCCTACGTGCAGTGTGTTCTCTCCACGAATAGCGCCACCATTCTCCTTACTTCCAAACCACTGCTGGCAAACAGTTACGCCCCAGCTCTTGTCACCGATATCAACAAACACGTCATTGCCGCCGTTGAAAGCACAGAATGGCACACGGCGAGATTGACTTGCCACTGAAGGTGGGATAGGTGGAGAGCTTGGGCGGTGCTTCGTTGGGCGTTCTTCACTAGACCCGAGGCTGCTAAGCTCAAGGATGCGCTGAACGACTAGAACAGTCTCTTCAAGGCTCTCGCGAGCAATGCGAGTTCCTTGCGTCTTGGGTATGATCCCTACCGCCCTATCCTTGCGCATGATCATGGCAGGTAGATTAAGGTTATTGACGCAATCAAGAAGTGCATTCTCGGCAACATCGAGCAATCTTGTAATATCAGCATCCGACCATGAGGCCATCTCGGGGGTCAGCCACTGGGTGCGTGGGACAGGCGCTAGCTTGTAGGGCGAAGAGGGTGAGTACTCAAACAAATAGTTTGCTTCCCCTCCCATTATGACAATGTTTTGCTTTTGCACGGGGTCTAGATCAGTCGACTCGGCAATGGCGTCAAGCAATCCGTGAAGGCGCTCATAGTAGCGGTCAGCAGAGGTGTAACCAGCAGCTGTAACAATACCAATTTTGATATTTTTGCGCAACAAGTCTGTAACTTGTTAGTGTTCTGTTTGTAGCTTGTGCAGCAAACTTACCGAGAAGGCGAGGAATGACGGGGCTCGTGGGCTCCAGGTTGAAACCATCATCGTACAGTGTCACGTCACCATCGAACGTGGCTAGTTGCAAAGATCCATTGGTTACAGCCATGGACTGCGCTGAGTTGAGGATTTGACGAACATCGTTGAATGACGGAGCAACAAATCTACGAGATGAGATGTACCGTTTTCTGTCCTGGTACTTGAAGGCGGCTTCAAGAGGAAGGCGGGTGAAAAAGGGGCCCGCAGTGGGGATAAGCATCCGTAACTTTGACGGGAGCATACTGTCATCTTGCTGACGGCTAACTGGTGAGAGTCAGATGGTTCTTTTTGAGGGGTGAAAGTGAAACTCTACTGTGATCATCGATCATAAGCTCTACATCACGCATGATCTCGGCGTAACGACGGTGAGCTTCCTCGGCCATCTGAGTAACACTGGGGCCATCTCCAAAGACACCCGTGGGCTGCGAGTACAGTACAAAAGGGACAGCTAGAAGACCTTTGACCCATTCTGAAGAGCAAGTCAGTCAACTTGGACACGAGTTAAACAGTGAGGATTGTGAGACATGTGATGTGGGGACGAGATGGAGGATGACGGGGCCACAAGGGCGACGAGATATATGTAGCTGTGCATTATCTGGTTTCTGGTTTGAATGGAATTGGGTTAACCATACCGATGAATTGGTCTCTTCGGTGTGTCTTGAGAGCATCTGTTTGCTATTGTGAGCTTGTGTAGCCATGAGGGTTTGGAGGACAAAGATATGAAATTGGTCGAGGTGGGGTTGTTGGCGGTTACTTACACTCGACACGATAACGAGTTGTCATGGCTGTTGATGAGAGGTTTAGTGGTTTAAAGTTAGAGTTTCTTCTGATGAGGTAATGGTGAGAGTATGAGTTGTATGGGAGGAAGGAAGGGAAGGGGAGAGGGAGGAAGTCTTTGTGTTTGACAAGCTGAGGACAGGACAGGACAAGACGAGACAAGACGGTGTGACTTGCCTTCCCTACCTGGGTAAAGTATGGAAGACAGGTACCTAGCTAGACCTGTCCCTTCCCTGTAGGTACGGGAGCCGCCGTGTGAGCGGGGAACGCCGAGAATGCCCCAAGCTGTAGAGGGTAAGCAATACTATTGGCTCAGGAGTTTCATAGAACCCCTGTCAATCTCTCCGGGCTGCGTTACGGCATTAGCATTGGCATGCATTTACTTTGTCTTCAACACAAATCGACATACCCTAGACTAACCGACTGACTACACACATTTCAGCCTCATGATTTCTGCCTTGAGTATCCAATTCATAGGTAGCGTGAACTGAGCAAATCTTTCATCCAGGACAAATTCAGAAATATCGCATCGCCAATATAAGTCGTCAGCATGGCTTAATACTGAAGGGTAAGTCGACCCTTAACAATAAAAGCCACGAATTGGCATGGCTTGGTAAGACACAAAGCTACAATCCTACAGCCAGACGAAACCAGATCTCATCGGATTACCGGCATTGGTCTCACAAAGAAAACTGAGTGCTTGGCGTACAACAACCAATGCCTCGCTTTTGATCGACACGAACAAGTTAAGCCTTTATTGGGTGGCTGAACTAGGTGCTAATGTATGTCGCACACTACCGTCAGTAGTAGCCAGCCCCAAAAACCTGTTCAAAGCAAGGAGGCCTAGCTAGCTCATGGTCTAACACAACTGAATTGACCGATCGAAATGGCAACGGGATACATAAGAATGAATCATCCGCTCTTCCATGAAGCACAGCGCTTCCCAGTTTATTGTGCCGGTCTGTTGTGTAGCATATACCGAGTGTGATGCTTTAGCAGTCAAGCAGTTCAAACGACGAAAGATCAACTAGAGCATGGAATGACGATTGAATTAATCTCGTACAATCAAAATCTGCGAAGAAATGAAGGCAGAGCTTGGGAGTTCCCTCCCGCCAGGAGATAAGCATGCAAGTCCAACTTGCCCAGACACCCCGGTATTCCAACAACTAACAGGATCAAAGGCAGTCAGTGTTTACATACCAACGTGGAAAGACACGGTAGCTTGGGCGAGGCGAGATCCAGACTTGATATCACAGCTGAAGACAGGTTACCCTCGATTTTTTGTACCGCTCGTCGTCGGCCAGCTCGCAGAAAAGTTGCTCTACTGGTCCTCTTCTGAATCAATCCCAAATGAGCTTCCATCCGAACTCAGAGCTCTATTGGCCGCTCCTGGACGGTCAGCGATGCTTCTGCCAGCAGGTCATCATGCGAAGCTGTGTCAGAAGTATCTCAAAGCCCAAGACAAGGGAGCTGTATTTACCTTGCAAGCCTATTTCATCAAAGGAGTCTACCTTGCAGAGACTCTATTCAAGAAGTGCACTCATGATGAGATTTATGCAGTCGTATATCCTCCGGAACTGGCCGAGGAGGCCAAAGCATTTTGGCAGCATACTGGTTTTGGAGTCTCGAGCCGACAAGCGACACACTGGCTGGAAAGTGCACCTTTCTTGAACCGGGACAATAAATCACCTACATGCAATCAGCAAAGCGAGGTGGCCGCAGATGCCAAAGTCGTGGTGCAAAAACGAATAGCCCACTTGTTCAGTACTGAGACTAACAACCTGGATGCGGATGATGTCTTCTTGTACCCAAGCGGCATGTCGTCAATAACTCACACTGCCGAAGCTATTCAAAATCTCATCACAGATAAAAAGAGGACTGTCGCAATTTTTGGGTATGTGAATCAGAAAGAAGCAGTCGTTGCTAAAGCTAATGTGGTTCAAGATTCCTCTATGTTGACACCTTCAAAGTCCTTAGCAAGATCTACGAGTTCGACTGTAAACTCTATGGTGCTACACTATCCGACCTAGATGTTCTCGAAGCGGATCTAGCTGGAGGACTGAAGCTGAGTGCTCTCTTTACCGAGTTCCCAGGCAACCCTCTTCTTGGCTCGGTAGATCTAGAGCGTCTACAAACGCTTGCCATCGACTACGGGTTTGTGTTTGTAGTAGACGACACCGTCGCCACATCAGTTAACGTCGAGCTCATATCGTACTGTGACGTCGTATGTACAAGCCTAACAAAGATGTTCAGCGGTGGTTGCAATGTAATGGGCGGCAGCATAGCGCTCAACCCCCAGTCTAGGTTCCTCCCAGTCATGAAGCGGCTTCTAAAGGACGGATTTGTCGACACATACTTTTTTTCCGACGCAATATTAATGGAGAAGAACAGCGCGGATTTTAAAGAGCGAGTTACTACTGCAAGCGAAAACGCAGAGCGAACAGCAGCAATGCTTCGAAATCATGCATCGGTTGAACAAGTCTATTATCCGAAGGGCGACCCGACACAAGGTATTTACGAAAAATACAAACGAACAGAGAGGGGTTACGGATATCTGCTTTCGATTCGTTTCAAGACTCCAGAAGCTGCTATAGCATTCCACGACGCACTGGATGTGGCCAAGGGTCCAAGTCTGGGAACCAGCTTCACTCTCTGCTGTGCGTATACACTCTTCGCGCACTTTTCTGAGCTTGATTGGGCGGCAAAGTATGGAGTAGTAGAGCATTTGGTCCGGATCAGTGTGGGTATCGAAAACCAAGAGACTTTGGACGAACTTGTTAGAACAGCATTGAGTGCAGCGTCACAGGCAAAACAGGAGTATGGCTGCATCAGTGGTGAATTGTGATGTAGTCAGCTGAAGAACTTTCGATCTTATTCGCTTATCGCCTTATTTTTAGCATCAATTGTTGTCCATGACGTTAGCTACAGCATATATCATCTATCTAGGTTCCAGTCCACTCTGTTGTATGGCCATTGTGGCATAGCATCCATTTTAAGACTCATTGTTCGACCCCCCATCAACAAATCTGGACCAATTACACAGGTTCACCTTTATAGCAAAAGTCCTTGTACGAATCGGATTGAAGACACTTCGGCTCCAGTAGGTGTGGAACAAAACCTTGATCAATTACTGTTCAAATCAGAGTCAGGGTATTGGAAAACGTGACCCCTAGAAATACAAGAACAGCCAGCAATGTCAGTTCAATCAATCTCTCCTCCTTCCATATCAAAACTCTATCATCCGTCTGCTGCATTACGGTTCAAGACTCAATCATGCGTCTCCTACCCTACCTCGCCAATATATCCCTCGTCCTCGCGTGTGCCCGCGTCGTATACAGGAGCAATGACAAAGAAAACCCGACTTACATCACCGGTCGCACCGTCGACTACACTCCAGATAATGACTTGACCTTCTGGGTTTTCCCAGCTGACATGAGTCGCCACGGCGGTGTCAGTGACGACCCGCTCGAGTGGACGTCTACCTATGCTTCCACCATGGCTGTCATGTTCAACAAGATCTCTGTCGAGGGTATAAACGAAAAAGGTCTCTCAGGAAGTTCTCTGTTCCTCGGAGAAAGCAGCTACGGTGAACGTGACAGGCGTCCTGGTATTTCAGCTGGTGTCTGGTTGCAGTATCACCTTGATAATTATGCCACTACCGAGGAGGTGGCAAAATACCACTGTCCCAAGAGGTTCAGGGATAAGCCGAGACCCCAAATTGTCAGAGAGAATCCCATCGAAGGCATTGAAACCGAGGTGCACATCGCTCTCTCAGATACCAAAGGCGACTTTATCATCATGGAACATACTAGCCCTAGAATGCAAGTCAGATGCTACCACTCAAAGGATTACGATGTTGTCGCCGGTGATACATATCACATGAAGCGATCGAGGAACAAGAAAAAGATATGGAAGGAAATCGAAAGAAGACCTAATGGGCAGTGGCCCATGCCTCATGGTACGAGTGTTCAATCATGATAGCCAAAGTCAAGTTCTTACTGTTGGGAAACAGAGAGTTACGACCGTCTCTTCTTCTATAATTATCACATCCAACCATCAGAAGATTTTGCTTCTGCACTCGCCAATACCATGGGCATGATACGCGGCATCATGGTCCCCCAGATCCGCATCAAAACAGAAGACAACAAGAAGCGTGATCTATGGCCAACGCAGTGGATGATGTATACGGATGCCGCACAGGGCTTCGTTTATTTCGAGAGTGCCAGGACTCCCTTGAGTTTCAACTACAAACTCTCCAACTTCGACCTGAAAAAGGGTTCTGATATCAAGCTTCTTAGGGTGAGGGATCGACCGTGGGATTGGCAGAACGGGACAGGCGACGTGACACATGAGTTTCAGACACGAGAATCGAGTGACCGTGTTCCCTTCATGTCTGATGACTTTAAACTGCCTTGAGAACACGGTACTGTTTATTTCAATGGACAAATTGCTCGTAAATCAGGGCAAGATAATTAGTATACAATAAAACTTGGCTGGAATATTGTGCCCTTGATGCTCCAGAGGTTTAGCTATTAGTACTATTTACAAAGAGACACAGTCATTTTTGCTGTCCTCGAGGAAGATACCACCATAGATAAGTCCCTCGTTCAAGTTGTCCTCCTGGAACCCAGCATTGGCAACATCGTCGGTACCGGTTGGCTTCTTAAGCATACCGATCTGGTACTGACCCTGTCCGCTCAAGTCGCGAGCAATGGGCTTAGTAGCGGCCTTGAGAGGCTTGGAACCCTCGGAGTAGTAGGCTTGGATGGTGCTACAAGCGACTGTCAATTGCATTCTTCTCTCTGCAATGCGTGGTGAAAACTTACTTCTTGTCAAAGTTGAGAGTAATAGCAAAGTTCTGCCACTTGCCCTTAAGCATGGGAGTCTCCCAGAGCAGCTTCATCTTCTCGTCAAACAGCTTCCAGGTCGCGGCGGCATGGTCTTGACCGATGATGGTACCGGCCTGGAACTGGAACTGGTTGCCAGAGTAATCGGCCTTCTCGTGCCAGACATTCTGCTGTTGTTAGAGCCAGAACAAGAGGAAAGAAGAGGTTCGGCAAAAACTTACTAAATACTCGTGGCTGAGGTTAAGAGGTCGACTCTGATCCTGCATAAGACTGAAGTGAAGAGTCTTGATACCCTCAGAGCCAGGGCTACCCTCATTTTTGTCCTTGCTGAACTGTAGGCCAGCACGTCTGAAACCGACCTGCTTCATGAAGATGCTCGTATCGCTGATGGTAATCTCCAGAGGGAGCGTCTTGCCCGAGACATCGAAGCGAGACGGAGTGGTTTGAGGAAGCTTGATGATCTCGGACCAGGAAATGTTGTTTCCCTTGACGTAGCCAGGGTTGTAGGGGTTCCAACCGCCACCATTTTCCTTGTCGAAGTCGCTCAGAGAGGCGTTCGCAGGGACACGGCCATCGAAGACGACAGGGCAAGTATTCCTAGCTTTGGGGCAAGAACGGCTGTCCGCTGGAGCAGCAGAAGCCACTGAGGCGAGAAGAGTGATTATGGCAGCAGCACGCATGGTGAAGGTGTAATTGTGTATAGATAGCAAAGTAGTGAGCGACAGAGAAGTGAATATGTACTAGCCAGTAGTGAGGGAGTGAAAAGAAGAGATGCCAATAACCAACATTAATGCGCCGAGTCCTTACTAGATATATTACTCTTTCGTTCCGTCAGTCTGGGTTCGGTAACTTCGGAAGATATTCAGTTTCATACCCAGCCAGGTTTGTATGTAACATCCCACTTTTGGGACGTTATATTTCGGTATTCCACCTTCCGAACTATCTCTTTTATTGGAGGAATTAGTATCTGTTCCTTGAGATATAGCACCTGAAACGTTTTTCCAGAACCCAAAGATCTCGAGCGGAGCGCAATAAGCTTTCCCGTGTATCAAGGTTTAATTAAGGCACTGGTGTCCTAGATAGTACATAGAGCATTCTCTCAACATGCTCCTAGTAGTTTCACAAATCGACACGGGCCATTCAGTCGACACAGTAAACATTCCCTGAATAGCCAATCCAAAGAAATGTTGTTGAATTTAAGTTCTATTAGAGGGCTTTTAGAGGTCTGACTCTATATTTCCTCCAATGCAAACACTCAAACGACATAGTAAGTAACAAACTCAATCTTTAATCATGTTAGAGTATCCGGAACGACGGCACGGCACGCCCTCCTTATTTCTCATGTCCTGTTAATTAAACTCTGAACAGCACAAGTACGTATTGTTCATCTACATACTTCTTATGCTCACGCCCATCCACAACCTCAAGCCATCTCCTTTCCCCCGCGCTTCCTCCACGTTACATCTGGGGAAGACAGCATCTCCTACATAACTCAGCGATCACCAGTCTTGATTGAAATGTCGCACAGGCAGCACAGCGCAGCTTATGAGCAGTACAAGGCCCCCCACGAACTATGAATGCGGGCACAAATCAACTTCTTGAACTTGGCATCTCATCCGAGCGAGTCTTGACTGCACTTGCTATAGTACACAGTCGGTGTGCCAGCTCTTGCAGGGCGGTTCTTGCGGCTGACAGCCTTATTGACTGGGATGTGACTCGGCACGTTATTTCCGTGGTGGTGCATTAGGTGGAAATATTGTGTGCCTGACAAGCATCGAATCCTCTTCTGGTGCAACACTACTCAACGGTTTGTGTTGAAGTCGGAGTCTATCCCGCGCCGACGGTAGCTAAAGACCCTTCGTTCGTGATACGGAGTTGAGACCCTGACATGTAGAGCTTGTGGTCGCCAAAGGCCATCTAGACCTATACAGACCTGGTAGAAATGCCTCGTTGAGACCTTGGCTGCTCGGTCAGCCAGCCACCTGCACGACTCAAATACCTCTGTCAACTTTTAGTAGAGCTTCGAGACAGTCTCGTATATCGTCTCAATCCGTGATATATCCCTCACTTTGACACCGCCTTTGGCCATTACCCAGCTCTGAATATAGCATAACAGTGAGACATACAGCCATGTCGCGTGGGATGTTTACATGGACACAGCTGTGCATGCCACGTGTGCGTGTATTCATCTGTTCCAGCAATGTGGCCGAGAAACCGGAAGGATAGACACCAGACTCAAATACGTGGCAAAAAGCATGTTATGATACCAGCAAATCAATACTTCTATGTTCCTTCTACCGTTATAGATCTCAACTCAAACCATGTTTATCTTGATAAAACTCTTGCTCAAACATCACGCGATTGTTACTCCTCGTCACAAAATGGCCAAAACACACCATAAATACGTCAGATACTGCGGTCAAGGCGCCAAGTCGTCCCGAGGACAGCTCTTCTATTACGGGTATACGGATAACAAGATGAAGGTGATTTATGTGGATACAAGAATTCAAGTCTATTGTGCTCTTTGCAGAAAAGACTGTTGACAACGGCAACAGACCACCATTGCAGTAAGCCCAGATATACCGGTACGTACGTGTAGTATAAAATATATGTAACATATGCAATCTTTCGAGCGGGCGTTTGCATCAACAATATGACAGAAAAGAAAGGGAGTGAACTGAGAAACCCCCACGGTTAGCCTTTCACCCTCCTTTTCTGTACTGGGGGCAAAGTCAAGCAGGATGTCATGTTCCATCACTTCAAAAGAGCAAGAGACTGTCATTTCGGGGGTATTAAGTCTGCTTGCTTGTAAGTAGTCCTCCGTTCCTGCCGGTTGCAGTCCAGCATCATCCGACAGAGGCAAGGGAAAGTCTGTAAACTATGTACAGTTCAGTCTTGCAAGAAAAGAAATGACAGTAAATCCATCAACTCCGGACCATGCAGGCCAGCCCCCCTCACCCTGGCCTTGACCTGAACGCCGATATAGGTGCATACATAGGTAATGGGGCACACAATCCATACACCCCTAATGTATTAAGGGCAATGGTATTCTTGGTGATTGTAGGGCATTTCAAATGTTCTTCCATTATTCATTAATCGTCGTCTAGTAGCCCGCCTGACCTGGCATTTTGCCCAGGGAGTGAGAGCCAGTTCCCTTTGGAGGCAAGTGGTTATGACAAAAGATCTTCTTATTGCCATGTACGGAGTTGTCTTTCTTGGTGGCATCGATGAGTAAAGCCGGGTCGTCGTAGGATTCGAGCTGGCAGCACTCGACATTTTTCAACCAGCGGTTGTTGATGACTTCGTCGATACCAATACGTTTGCTGGGCTCTGGATTCAGCATCTGTAGCACAAGGCGGCGCAGAGCGGGCGGGCTCATGCCAACGTCGAGGGCGTAGCATTTAGGGTAATCGGTGTCGCTGATGGAGGCATCGCTCTCTGGGTGCTTCGCATACCATTTATTCCATCCCGTGACGAGCTTGTCGTAATGAAGCTCACCAGGCTCGGCCCGCGACCAGATAGCGCCTCCAAAGGTCAGGTAAATCATGACAATTGCAGAGCTCCACACATCAAGGGCTCGGGGGTCGTAAGATTCCTTCTTGGCGAGGACTTCAGGGGCGATATAAGGCTCACTGCCACAGATACCAGGTGAGCATAGACGGATTTCGCCACCCATGTTACGGCCGCATTGTCCGCCAGCTTCACGAAGACCTGGGTGAGTGCCACAGAAAACTTCTGATACACCAAAATCGGTAATCTTGAGTTTGCTGTCCTTGGTAATAAGAAGGTTCTCAAGCTTGATGTCACGGTGGGCTATTCCATTGACATGAAGGTAGTACACGCCTTGAATCAATTGCTTGAAAAGGCACATACGGTCCTTCTTACGGTCATCGCCCTTGAGGTGGCCTTTTTGCACCAGGCTGAAAAGATCACCTTCGGAGCAGTATTCCATCACGTGGTTCCACCGCCCATGGTCGGTACAAAGGCGGAAGGTTTCAACAATGTTTGGGTGGTGTAAGCTCTTTGCGATGCTGAATTCTGACTTGATCTTGTTCTCGTAGTCTTGCTGGCTTTCACGATGCGATTTCCCACGGAACTCCTTCACGGCATAAAGCTCTTCTGGATATCCCTTGCGCATCATAAGTGTGACCTTGGACGCAGCTCCCTTGCCAAGATGCTTGCCATGTCGACCCAGAAACTTGCGCTGGTATTCGAACTCGTTTTGTAGTTCAGCCACATCTACGGCAAAATCATCGGGAAGACTCAAACTCATGCGGCGAGCCTTGGCACCAGTTCCGGACTCTGGGGGTAGAGGCCAAACACTTCGCTCAGGTGGATACATAGTCTCGTCACCTTCTGCGGGTGGTGGAAGAGGTGTATTGGGACGGCTGCCATCATAGCTGCTAGCTCGGCGGTTGTATTCAGGGCGCTTGTTCCCGTTTCCTCGACCGTTGTGATTCGCACCGACAAAGTTGATGGCTCGGTTGCGTAAGGTAAATCCAGTGGAAGCGCGGTTCTTTTTGAAATCGCCTTGGCTAGGAAGAGACTTGTCGGTTTCACGTTCGCGGTGGGTAAGGTTCATCTCGAGACCGTTGTCGCTGGGTGAAGGAGGAGAGTTGGAACGAGTTGTGGCGGAGGAACGGTTCATGGAGAAGCGGCGACGAGCCACAGCCCGCGGTTGACCATTAGTCTGGGGCTCAGTTGGCGCAGATACAACCGACGGTGTTGCTGATTCCGAAGGAACATAGTCGTTCCTGGCTTGTGAATTTGATCGTCGAAAGAAACTTGACATGGTGCGTTTAAAACTCGCGGTAGAAATGGACCCACGAGTCGACTGGCGGGTAAGGGAGCTGCCGGGCTCTGGCTCTGATGCTCTCGGGGTAGTGGATGGTTGGCTTGCGGATTGTGAGAGATAGCCCCCTTTGTTGTTGTTGTTGTTGTTGTTGTTGTTGTTGTTGGTGGTGGTGGTGCTGCTGTTGCTGCCGGCGTTTGAACCTGGGATCGCAATAGGTCCAACTCCTGAAGATGTGACTGAGCCGGCTGGGTAAGACTGCAGACTTTGGAGATCTTGTAGGTCCTGGGTTTGAAGTGTGAAGTCTTGTGAATGACGACCGCTGACAGGAGTAACGGGCTCAATGGCAGATTCGCTTCCGGATTCACCGCCTTCTTCTAAAACAATTGATTCAGTAAGGTTGGTGGAAATGTTGCGAGGCGAAAATGAGGTCTGAAACTGGTTTGCGCGCAACGCTGATGGTGAGGTACTTTTATCTGTGGAGGACACAAGCAAAAAGACGTCAGCAGGCAGGGATAACTTAGACTGGGGAAGTTGCAGGGTTCGGGTTGACATGGGACAAGGCTAAAGATCAACCGGGGGGGTGCATGAGGCAGAAATATATGGGAACTTGAGAGCGAGTAAGAAGAGAATAAGAGGTGAAGAAGGAAACGAGTGATCAAATCAAGCAGGGAATTAAACGGGACCAACCCCCAAATCGCCAAGGCTAGGCCTAGTGAAGGAAGGATGGATGGATGGATGTCATGAATTTGTCAAGTCATGCTTAACCCAACAGGCACAGGAAGAGAACGAGACAGACAGGCCAAGCCGGGACAGTAGGCAGAACGAAAGATCGAACAAGTGGGCTGGCAAATATTCGAATAGCAAAGACGCAGCTGGTTGCAGCCAAACGCCTGCTTTCTCAGCATCTTCTAGAGCCCACTTACAGAAGCCGTCTCTTGTAGCCGGGCGGACAGACCAACGAAGTCCCGCCGAACTTATCGCGTCACTAAACCAATTTGTGCAGGGTCCACGGAGATACTTCTCGCTTTCGGCAGACACGGTAATGAGAAAATGAAGACTGAGTAGTAAAAGCGGAGAATGTGAAGAACAAAATGAAATGAATGAATTGATAAGGTAGGAAGGTATGAAAGAAGATGAGGGAGAGTAAATGAGAAGTAAAATGGGTACATAGAAATAGATTGAATTGGCTTTGAAAACGGTTGAAACAAAGCAATGGATGGGGACCAGCTGCCCAAAAAGGGTATAGACAGGAGGAAGTGGCAAATCAGGGAAGGGAGGATTGATTACAGATACACAGAGAAATAACAGACTGGGAAGCCATACCTGTTGTTGTTGTTGCTGAGTCGAGCTGGTGGGGAGCCAGCATTGTTCTTGGGGCCGAGAGTGCCGCCATAATGACTTGCTGGTTCGTTTTGAGAATAATAAAAGGTACTTTTGCTCTTTTATCTCAACGGAGACAGGACTCCAATCAAGCCTGTTCAGTCCGTGACTTTGGACGGGGTACTGGGCTTCGGCGTATGAGCAGTGTCCAATATACACCAATCTCAGGGTGCAGGTTGGGACAGTAGCTAGTCACTTACAAGAGGCGGGTAACCAACAAGTGAAGTGAGGGCCACACACCGGGCTTCCAGGGACGGGGTCGGTTGGAGCGATGAGGCGGTTCAGCGACTATGGACTCCAGTGTACAGGGCACTATTGGTGCTGTGCTATAGCCTGTAGTCTAATCGCTGTCTGGGCTGGCTGGAGAATGTGCGAACGTGGTTGGTCCGTCGGCAAAATGCGAATGGAAGGCTTCGGCGGCGATACCGAGTCAAGGTCACAAAAAGTCCCAAGATGGTTGTCGATGAAATAAATGTCGTGATTAAATTAAGAAGAAAAAGGTGTTACGTTCGATAGAGGCAAGGATGTTTGGCGTCTCTTCTCGGCCGAACTTGAGAAAAGATAGACTGACTGTACAATGTTTGTTTGTGTTGGCGAGTTGGTCCAAGTTGGTCAAGATCTCGTGCCCGTCTACCCGTGTAAGCCTGGAATGGTTGCTGATGCGGCGAGAGTCCTGAACAGGGTTTGATGTCCGTTTCGCAGTGTTCAACTGAACGCTGAGTATCCTGGCTTTTATCCAACTGTATCGTCCGTCGTATTATTATCTCCCCAGTCTGTGGAATGGAAGGCTAAGGCTGCATGAAAGGTCGTGGTCGGAGAAGAGGATGAAGCTCAAGTGGACGAGGGGGCGGCATAAGTAGCCCGTAGAGTATTAATATTAACCGATGTGAAGCCAAAAAAAAAAAAGCAGCACAGTCGAGATGGTTTCCCTCTCAAGATCAGACCAAGATCAAAGGGAAGGGAAAGGCTGTAAAAGGGGAGAGATAAACTGAGGAAAGGAGAGGAGCAAGAAAAGCGCGCACCTTGCTCTCTTTTGTGTCTGGCTCCATCTACATGCAAATTATGAATGAAGCACCAGCTGCTGTGCTATTACTCGGTGCAGTCGATCAATTCGGCGGCCCCTTCGCCATCCAGAGTCAAACCAAACTAAGAACTCTCTTTGGTCTTTGGCTTGATGGTGGACCAAACTCGACGTGGGGAACTCGACCAGGGCCAGGATTAAAGTGGGTGGAGGGGCGTGCAGATTGCAAGACTGGGTGATTAGGAAATGGGTACGGATACAGTATGCAAGTACAAATACATACACAAATTTTACTGATAGTGATAATGGACTCTCTTCACAAGGAAATGCCCTGAACAAACGAGAGATGTCCATTCCTCCACTGATGAACGAGGCAACGAACCGTCGTCTTTTGCGTTCTTCAATGCACGTAGCTGCTTCTTCATATGCATTCTATATTAGATTCCTAAGGATGATTGGTAAAACCCACAGAGAGAGAGAGAGAGAAGGTAACACACTCTTGCTTGACGCCCCCCTGCTTGAGTTGGAGTTGGGGTTGAGTGAAATGGTTCATGTGTGAGTGAGGGCAAGCTGATGATGGAATAGCAATAAACTACTAAGGTATAGGTCAGATTTTGAGATCAACAACGACTCCCATCGGTGGTACAAAACCAACAAGTTCACAATTGCACTTCTTCGGCTTCATCAGTGGGTGGTGAGTGGTACAGAAAAATTAGTGCTTGTTTACTGCTCGCTCAATCTCCCTAATTCTCGGACAGATTAATCGCAACATGACTGGTCCATTCCCTGGTAGATAATGCACAGTGTGTAAAATTCCAACTACAAGAAAGGAAAAAACTCGAATCCACCTCTTATGCGACCCAGTGAATGGGTGAATCGCCTTTTCCCAGATGCAGATGCAGGACGGAACTTGTGCGTGAGGCGACAGTGGGTGAGCCTGGGAAAAGCTTGGTTGCTTGAGCCGTTCTTCACTTTCCCTTCACGACGACCGACGTACGTGCTCCAGTCTCAGTCTACCCTGCCCTGCCCTGAGCCTGCTGTTGTTGACATGGTAGCTGCCTTTACCGTGCTAAAGCTGCAGAGCCCCAAGACAAAGCGTTCAGCCTATTAATAGCTTAACACATGTATATGTATGTTTATTTTATCCTTCCTCGCTACCAAAGAGACGTAAACTCGTTACGAACGCTGCAAATGCAGTCTTAGTAGGCCAAGCTCACCTGCAAAGCAGATGACAGTGCAGGTGCCATCGAATCAAAATAGTAGTGTACCTTTTGGGCAACTTGTGTGCTCTGATTGGTTCAATGACCCCGTTCCGGTCTCACTTTCCCCATCTGGGTAGTTCGCTGTCCTCCTCCAAAATGCAAGTGGCAACCAACCATACTTCCTCGCATACACAAGCTCCACCGCCATAGTTGGTGTAATTGTTCAAAACTTCATGAACAGCTGTCAAATTATCATGAACTCTCTCCCTCTCTCTCTCACACACGATCTACTTTCCATGACTGTTCTATATAACGTCTATATGACTTTGTCACGAGCAATGATTACCTAAATTTGTGCTTCACGGGTAACGATAACAGTTAAGTCAACATCTTGTCTTGCTCTGACACCTGCCGCGGCATAAAGGCACCTACCTCACCCCACGCAATTCCAGAGCAACTGTCTGTCCGAGACCCTGTTACCGCCAAGACTTTTCACAAAGCGATCGTGACGATGCACAACGGGAATCACAGTCTTCCAACTCATCAGTTTATCCAGTTACATCATCGCAGAGAGTCTTAGGAACAGCGGTCAATTCATCGAACAACCACAGCCCTTCTTGGTGACGATCCTCCACGTATCATGAATCCCCACCAGAAGCATTCGTGTTTCTATCCTCAGCAAATCACCAGGGTATATTACATATTTATCGTTCCCTCTCAGGGGTAGCAATTGACTGAAACAGAGGTACAGAAGACATCTGGACAGGGAACTGCTGTGCATAGGCGCAAGTATGGCTACATGCTTTTATTGCTACGTCTCCAGCGGTCAAGCTTGTCGATGATACTACATGGCCCCTGATCGAGGTGCAAACCCCAATAATTTCTCTCATCAGCCTTGTTCCCTCATGCCTCCTCGCTTTGCAATTGAGCGAGCCTGTCAGCAGTAACTGGCGGTGCGATTACCGGGTCCACACCAATGTTGCCTTGATATTTAGGGCCTCCTCAGGCGGGTCGCAAAAAAGTAGGCACTTAACGCAAACCAGACGAAAATGTCAGCACACTCTTAGGCTACATTCTCACTAAAGCTTCCGTGTCTAATATTTCCATCAACCACTAAATCAGTACCGGTTTTTATGTGATGCACCGGCTCCTTAAGCAGCTCGCGTGCCCTGGAGCTAAATCAAGTCCTCCTTTAATGCCAAATTACGGAACCCAGCAGGCCGACGGGGCCACTGCATCGTTCAGCAAAACACCCCACGCAAGCCGTGAGTTTTACAGACAGCAGACAACCGCATAACGCCGCGCTACCACCCACGCGTACCCGCTTGCTCGCCTCATCTCGTCTGTTGACAAAGATTGGACCTCAGGCATGAACGGAGCCAAGGCAAATTGATTATACGCCATGCAATTCTCATAACTATTCAGAGCGAGGGCAGTGTGAATTTCCACCGAAATTGACGTCCCTAGCAGGTGTTGATCGAACCTTAGTCACTCAGGAACGACGTTAGCCCATACCAACATTATAAAGGAAGCAGGCATTAGCCAACGTGAACAGGGGTCAACTACAACTTCTCAATTCGCACGCCAGTTCTCTCTCTGATCCTCTTGTAGGCTCATATGAATTGCATGCCTAGATTTGCTCCGGTATCGATCAGGATTGGTCGATTTAGTTTCTAAAAGTCGCCTTTAAGGCTTTAAGCATATCTTTACCTGTGAAACCACAATTCTAACTAAGACTAGCCAGCATATCTGCTAGTGCGGCTTTACTTTTAAACACCAGGCAGCGCTTATCCAACTGGCATACCTTCATTGATACATAAATCTTAGGTTGCTCCTAATCTACCTCGCCCTCTGCGATCTTAGACCAATAAATCCGTGTCGGTAGTGTGCTGCAAAGAAGCATTGTTTCTACAGTCAAACCGGCTCGTTGACACGTAAGTAACATATGCTGTGTATCAAGAAGGATCTGTTCCATCAAAACCCTGAGATACGTCGCGTTGCGTTGTGCTGCAATCTCTTCAGGCCATGCTGTATACGTAGTGATTGCGTCTCGTAGTGACGCAGGAGTAAGACAAATTGCGTGGCGGTTTGAGATTATACAAAGTAAGCTTGAATTTTAACTCATATCTGTCACGCCTGATCGACATTGAGATAAAATCATGAGCGGCATTCACGTACGTATTCCTTTCTTTGTGCAACACAATTCCCATGGGGATTAGTTAAGCTCAAACTGGATATCAGCATACCCCCGTGCGTGGCCTGTCTGAGACAATGTCGATCTATTTGAACATGCCTAAGCATGTCGGAACAAGAATGCCTCTCGAGATCTATGCGTCAAACAAAGAAGGCGAGGAAAGGATACTCGTTCAAATTTCCGTCTCGTTCAGGTTACACAACGAATTCGGCTTAGATGGTGGTATCTGCACTGTTTGGTCTCGAGAGTTCTTTGTCGCCAAGACCATCGGTGTTTCCCCCTGTT
The DNA here is from genome assembly GCA_014899045.1 of Fusarium palustre. NCBI lineage: Eukaryota > Fungi > Ascomycota > Sordariomycetes > Hypocreales > Nectriaceae > Fusarium > Fusarium palustre. The sequence continues at coordinate 150,359 of JAAVUH010000119.1, read as the reverse complement.
CTGGCGACCTGGAGAGAGGGTCATCACCGAGATCTCGGCCGGCACAGCTAATCAAGGGGCCTTTCGGGGTCTCTCCTCAATTGTTTGCGCAACGATGTTAGCGAATTCAATAATCTCCTCATGATATCCCGAAGCTTATGTCTCCACCACGAAGTACGAAGTACTGCGGGCGCTTAGAGCGGTTATTGTTTCAATTTTGAAAGATCTCGTGCGAGAAAAGTTGAGAATTGAGAGCCGGCCCGGTGTGGGATCTTCATTCCACACGCACCACCAGTTAAGCCATCTCTCGCCTCTGCACGACAAGGATGACTGGCACGGGTACGAGTGCGTCATATGCGCCCCGGAGGAACAAGGAGGTGGAGCGATCCCTGGATATCCCGTTGCACGGTCCCCTGCCACTTTGTGTCTTTTACAGACTCTCAACCGTTTATTGGATGCTGAGTATCGTCAAACATGCCTTGGCCATAGGTTATCCGCGTGTTAGAAACAAAGTCTTGCACACGTTGAGTCGACCACCAACAAAGGATCGACGAGGATTTTCCATCCTTTTTCACAAACCAAGTTATTGTTGGCCCGCGCATGTGGAGTACTTGATGGACATAAACTAAAGTCTTGGTAGTTCTTGAACAGGGCTCAAATTGATTCGACAGTAAGATTATCAAGTCTAGACCCTAACGTCCCAAAACATAATTTAGACTCATGTCAAGTCCAATATGGACGACACTTAGGACATGTTTGGAGCCTGTGAGGTCAACATCACAATTTGACCTACAGCACCAAACGGCTTGGCAATGTTCTAGTGGGCTTGATGTGGCCTAGTTGAATAGACACAGCCGTAGCATTCGGGAGTCAATTGTTTAATTCGGTCTCACCTGAGCTTTGGAAAGATTTACGAGGCACATTCGGCAGATCACCATTATGTTTCCGACAAGGGTCTGTATAAAACCCTACAGAGTCTGTCACTTGAGCATGCCAAGCGCAGCACGCACAAGGGTGTTGACAGAGTGACAGAATCCAACACTAGTCTATCACAATGGAGGTATGATCACAGCTTGTCCAGCCCGTTCTCTTCCATCATTTAGCCTCATTATATGGTTACGAAGCCTCGATCGCTCAAGAGAACTCATCGCCATATAAGGCTCTCTCTTCCGATGCTCTACTTGTTGACCACACATTGAGCCGTCCTTGAACTCGTGACAAGAACATTCTCATGTGAAGAAGGGCCCCCTGTTCAGAGTACTTGATCCGCCATGTATCACTATCAGCTGAGCGTTAGCAGGTTCACAAGTGAAAAGCAATGATGCTAATACGATGGCAACAAGTTTGCGAGTACCGAGTAACATGTTGACGTTCAATACTCCCCCACCCGGTTGCTCCCTATCCAAAACATCAAGCGGCTCCTCCTGGTTCTGCTCCGCTTTGTCTTGTGCAAACAGCCCGATTTCTGACCAAATGGCAGATACGAGCTAAGAATACATTGTGTGTGTCTACAAGCTGGCTGGTGTCATCCGCCATTTATGGCCGCGTTTGACATCTTCAAAAAGGGAAGTATTAAGCATGCCCAACGGAGCAGGTAGTGGTGGATAAACTCACTGTACGCCAAGGACTCGAACCTCGCAATACCATGAAGATGGCTGACACCTTATTGACAAACAACTACAGGACCTGAACAAGTGCCGGGTCCCGTTGCTACACCTTCCTCAATCCCCACCAAAAATACATGGCATTGCAAGTATGCTCTTTAAACCAAAGTTAAATGGGGGACTAAAACACGATTCATAGCTCAAGGCTGAGACTATCAGACTATGAAGTGAGGAAGATAGCTGAGAATCAGTCGATCCCAATCTTGTATCCCCATGAATGATTATGGGAAGACTAAAGAGGGAGTGTACATCACCATCGGCCCGGCCACCGCATTATCGCCGTTGAATTAGAGCCGAATCGGTTGAAAATGATAACGCCCTGTTTCGTATGCAGATAAATGCACTGGTCTGGCGTTGTTCCAGCACTTTGCAGTTGAGCTCTGGTGGATTGCGAGCCCACAAGAATGACATCCCGGCCTCGCAACTTGGCTGATGTTGGACTGAGTTGGTGGGACAAGAGAGCCTCGACAAGTACAGAAGGTCTCTATCGGCGCATTGGTATTCGATTCAATTGATGAGATGAACAAGTCTTTTTTGTTCAATTACCTAGAAGAGACGCGACGCCCACGATGTTCCAGAGACGCGACGACCCGCTGGAGGACTCAAGGCATGCGGAACTGCACTGTACAGTTAGTTGCAGTGCTAAGAATCCGCTTAAAGTTGAAGAGACAGAAAATGCCTCACCACAACGAGCCAAAAACAGATTGAACAAACGGCTTTTGACGGATAACAATAACCTTGATATTTCACTTGCCTTACCTGGCAAGTGCTCCCATTGAAATGGAACCAACAGCCTGGATATACCCTCCTCATTCCAGCTCATCACTAGTTGCTACGATTGCTCTTGTTGGATGTTGTGCAGGGGCGTCACGCAACTATGCACACATTGTCATCATCATCATCATCATCATCATCATCATTCTTTTTTCCTCCTGGCTGAGAATCTTATGTTACACGGACTCGAGGTTCAGATAGCAAGCGCACCTGTCGTTTCCTGGTTCTCCATCACATGACCGTTTGAACCCAGTGAGATTATATCGAAATGGGTTGCGACGTTGGATTCGATGACGAGTGACAGCTGGTGAAGCTCATGTACAAGATATGTCACTGGTGCCAGGGTTTTACCCAACTCGTCGGTTACTGAGGGAGGGGTGAGATGAGGTTATCCAACATCCCAGCTGTTCAGGGTTCAGCGACGGGGATTGGATAACCCAGAGATCGCTAGCACTAATTATTCGAGACAAGACTGCACAGTATTTTAGGTCGGCCTCTTTTACTCTCTTCCTGCATTTATTTCCAGACTTCCTTCTTCTTTGGCGCCGGTCTGGCCGATCAAGCTCACAAGCTTCATCATTAAGTTTAAAAGTGATGAGGGGTATGTAGCCAAGAGGCGACTACTGGTTTCGGGCGGGGGGAAACAAGCTCTTTCTCAACGCAGTAACATGCATCGTCAAACGGCACAGCTCATGGCATTAGTCTTGGCTTTCTCTTAGGTCACCCAAGTGCATGCAGCAGTTGTTTTCGAGTAGTTTGGGACACATCAGGCCTACAGGTTGTAACGCCTCGACAAGAGTTGCTTCCTTTACTACAGTACCTTAGTAGCCAGCCATCTATTGGTATACTGTACAAAACAGTGGATGGGCAAGCCACACTTCCGGTTTCCCCTGCCATATACCCCATATTCTGGGCGGAGACATCTGGGCTTCTTCAGAGACAATCTGGGGAGCGGATGGACTACCTTACTACATACGGTGGTGATGGAATATACATTATGTACGCGCTGCCTTTCAACCTGGGTCTCATCGTTGAGAAATCTGCGTCTGTACGGAGTCAGAAATGAGTAGAAAATCAAGAGTCCGCAGTCCCAAAGCACTTCTTACAAACTCTTGACGGTGCTACTATAGAGAGTAAATGCCGTATCTCCGCAATGGAGACTAGTAAGCTGAGCTGAAGCTGATATACAGTCTAATCGTCAGCCCAGCGGCATACTCTGCCTTAACTGGACATCTTAGATAAGTAGGCCATCGGTTTCCCAGCCTCAAGCATAACCTCCTCTCGTCCGCGCCTGAGAGCCGAGGGTATCAATTGTTGAGGTACTGGATCAACATACCAGCCTATTGCAAGCTGTGTAGCTGGTCATGAAAACGTCTTCAGAACATCATCACAAACAGGTTTTCAGCTCCCACTTTGACAGAAATTGGGGGCACCAGGTGCAGCATACCAGGGCCGTAATGATAGATAGATACTTGCTCGATGCCAAGACACTTCTTCTTTGCATACCTGGCCCATCTCTCCCATAAATATGGGGGCAAAATACAGTACCAGGAGGATTTAAACGAACACTGATAAGTATTGCCTGTCTATTCCGGGCCTTTGCGAAAACTATTAGATGGTCCTCGACGAAGTGCAACCTTTCCCACTCCAAAGCGAACGCAATGACATGTCTGCCTTACCTAGATCTCATATCGAGACACTCACCTCAGTGATAAGAGGTATTCATGATGCTTGTCTCAAATACCTACACATAGAAGACGTAAGGGTATGTTTGTATGCGTGCGCACACATCTTGATGAAAGACCCAAGACAATTGATGCTCATCAGGTAATTCTCTCATTTCACCAAACAGGCATGAGTCTTTCCATAGCCAACACAGGCAGTTCTTTATGACTACTCAATTCACTATGGTACATCTGTCTGCTGTAATATCCTCAACCAAGAGCCCTCCCGCCGTCCGATAACGCCAAATCAATAACAGAGGTTTAAAGAAAAAAGACAAGTTAGAAGGGAGTTTGCTTCATCAGGGACTATTGGTCAACCTGATTCTGTTTAGTCCAAAACGCCTGGTTCTGTCTTCTTTCTCAATTCTAAGGCGGAATGTCTACTTGACTTCCTGTGCAGCAGTAGACCGTGCAGGGCTGTTGATCTCCATATCTAAACTTTCGTTATCCATCCAGCCAGAGAAATCATCATCATCGTCAGCCGCTGCAGAGGCGGCAGGTAATGCTTCCGTTGGACTGTGCGGTTTGTTGTCATCCTGCACAAGAGAGGACTCGTTGGTGAGCATCGAGGGAGGGTGGGAAGTACCACTGTCCGTTACGGTCTGTTCGTCGCTCGAAGCCCAAATTTGATGGTTCAAGGGGTCGTCTCCCGAAGGTGTAGCTGGCTGGGAGTCTTCTGGGGCAGCGACAACGAGTACATTCTGTCCATTATCTGGCTCGGGAGCGTGGCTCTGTCTTCGTCGTCCGCGCTGGGGTAGCGGAGGACGGTATTCACCATGGTTCTCATGGTCATGGTCGTTATGGTTCTCATGGTGAGTCTCCAGAGACTCGGCTAGATTGTGTATAGCTGAGTTGGGGACTGGCTTTCTCGCAGGAACGCTCGTTGGGGGTGCTATCCGCGTCATGCCATTAGTAGGCTTAGGGAGAGGTGTTCCAGGAGGGGGGAGTGGTTGACCTCGGCCCATGGGTTGGCTAAGATCAAGTTGACTTGCTTGCTCGGCCAATCTTCGTGCCTCTTTGTGTCGCTGGTATGCGTTCCAACCCCACTGCTTGGCTTGCATTGCTGCATTCGAGACAGCAGCCAGTGTAGTCTGCCTGTGATTTAAGTTCTGATCTTGATGTGTGTCCCGAAAAGCTTCACTATGTTCTGTCTCTTTTTCTTCCTCATGAACCGGTATGTCCCCATGATTATGTTTTGTGAAGAATCCCCTTCCTATAGAACCTGTCTGGCTCTTAATTGACTCCTTTAGAGAAGAAGCAGAGGAAGCAGGTCTTTCATCGGCATGAGACCCTGAACCGGTCGACGAAGTTGTGTTGCGACGCCCTGTAGCAACTGGCGTCTTTTGAGAATCCTCTGCTACAATGTTGTTTACAGCATCGTTCACGGACGAGGAGGAGCGTGAAGAGCGATTGGAACGCTGAGAAGCGGATGAGGCCACTGGTGGTGTGTCTGCAGCTTGGGGAGGTCGCGGAGACGCATCTTGTGAGCGTGAGTGCAGAGCTGCCATATAATTGGTAGCATGATCAGGAGGCGAAGCTGACGGTTTGAAGACATCGGCGTGAGCGATATCCGTATCCACAACAGGTTGGAGAGATGTCTTGGAGATCTTAGGCTTTAAGACTGGACTCGTACCTGGACCTTTGGAGTCGACGCTAGTCGATGATGCAGAAGCTTGGGGGTTAGTACCTGTCTTGCTAAGCCTGCGTCCAAAAAGGCCTGTTGGCGGTGGCGTTGCCTCCATTACAGGGATGGTATGACTCTTCTCAAGAGGTCGTGTCTCCTCTGTCACGTCCGGGTTGCCGTCAAGATGGCTGACAGCAGCAACATCTCCTGCCGCTGCTACGATGCTTTCGGCATCGTCAGTTGGGACTGTAGCATTATCTCCTTCGAAAACGCCACCTCGCCATTGCTTGTGCTCTGTCTTAAAGAAGGGCATGTCGTCCCAGAATGGCAGTACAACAGTCTCCGCGATGACCTCCTTGATACGGTTCTCAATCTGGCGAAGGATTACTGTATAAGTGATTTGTCTGGCACTAACGATGGGCTCAATATCCATTTCCATCTTTGGCATGCTCTGAAAGGTGACCCAAATCCGATTGCTCGGTGGTGGCTTGATCTTGATCAGCATGTGGCCTTCGGTCCTCTTGAGCACAGCTGCAAGAACAAGATTAACCTCTCGGGTTTTGAATCTGCTTCCGAGGTCGATCTTTGCTGTAGCGGCAATCTCGATACGAGCGTTTCCTGAGTACTTGACATCAGCTTCCACGACACATTCTCCTTCAACCGTGAGGTCCTTCAACTTGAAGTTGCTGAAGAAGGGAGCTGCATCACCAGTGTCAATCCCGTTAATGGTAATGTTGGTAAGAAAGGCAGGTTTCTTCACGCGAGAGATCTTTTTGGTAAGTTTCTCACGAATGAAAGCCTCGATGTCCTTGGTCTTATTGACTCCCAGGAAAATCCTTCCTAACAGCGCATTGATCCATCTTGAGTGGACATTCTCTTCCGTTGAGTGAAGCTTCTGAACCAGGGAGATGATGTTTTTGACGTCAAAATGCAAGGGCTTCGGCACTTGTCCATCCGCTCCATAGGCCTGTTCCTGATTCTTGAGTAAAGCGAAATAGAAGTCTTCTTTGGCAGAACAATTCTCAGAGAAGAGGAAGAACGGTTTCGAAACGAGACTGTCGGGGGCTAATTCGGTGCCAGCTGCTTTTCGGGATAGTCGGATCGCATTTCGCTTGATAAAAAGTTCGCCTTCGGGAGTGACATCGCCGCCAGAGAATATACTGATGTCATGATATGCTAAGGAGATAACATGTCGAACTTCAACCTGCTCTTCGTCATCGAACAGCATTAAGTGGCCATGTCTAGATAGGTGTCAGCAACGGGACGTGGGGCATGGATAAGCTGCACAAACCTCAAGACCACGTAAAATACATTACCAGCATTTTTGGGTCGCTGGCTCGTAGTGGTACTGTTGTTGTCCATAGGCCCCGGAGTAGGCTTCCTCTCGAATATGCTCCGGTACATAGTCTGATAGACGCTGGGGCTTGAAGGGGCCACGGTCGCCGAGCCCACCGGGGTTGATCTTTCGATAGGCTTTGCGTTGATGCCCATGGGCGTGTACTCTCTGCACACGGCAAAGAAACCAGCTGCTACATCGAGGTCGTTCTCGTGCGCGCGGTTGTCCTTCTTGTGCGACCGCTTAGCAGCCTCGAGGGCGGTTGTATCATCGTCCTTATCAACAATAAAGCTGTATTTGTGTTCGTTCGCGGCATGATCGAGAACGGGAGACGTGTAGAATATAAATGCCAGTACTGACGCAATCACTAGAGGTATGAATGTGAAGCCGCCCAGCACGTATGCTATAAGAAGAGAGGTGAAGCTGGCCATGGCTCCGGAACTCGGAGCCACAGAGGCTCAAGAGCGAGCGAGAGCTTGGGCGTAGGAGGGGCTCTACAGCCTCGGCTCTTCCGTAGCTAGAGACTATGACGAGAAAGACGCATCGGAGGTATCGAGGAAACTGCTTGTATTTCGTTTTCCAAGGGAGAAAAGTCGAAGATGCTTGATTCAGGGTTGGGGAAGGCGGAATGATTATACGCGGAGTCACTTGATAGGCTGGCGACTGAGTGTAAGTGACACTGCTACAGGCTATAGGTAGAGGTTAACCTACGGATACCTACTAACTGTAGAGATAGGTATTGGCTACCTACATACGTCATGTGATGAATCCACTGGCTAACAGCGCTCGTCCCCCCCAACCATTCTGCTGACAGGTAACCTACTTTGGGGAAGGCCGGGCATGGAAAGGAACACCATCAAGCGGGTCCAAAGTTGCCGAGATTTGTTACGAGGTAAGACGAAATCAACTACTATCCTATACTCATTATTCATTTTGTCTGTCTATTTGGGGCTTTATCCAAAATAAGAACGTGTTTTTCAAGTACAACTTCAAATAGGTAAAGCCAAATGATTGCCCATCGGATCGGAACCAAGTCCTGACACGAAGACCAAGTATCGGATACGTACCGACTACTAAGCTAAGGCCTGGAAGAAACTAAAAGTCATTGTGGAGGCATCACAAGGTTCCTCCAGTGGATGATAACATATGACCGCCATCAAGTGGAAATCTGTCCTTGGTATCGGTCCTGTAAGCAGGTCATCGAAGCTCAGGAAGCTGGCGCTTTCGGTCGAATGTTGAGATCGAGTTATTCTAAAGATCACATAACTTCACACAAGATCAACTCAATTTAATACAAAGTCTCATTCAGTCATCAAGACCCTTCGCCTAACAACTATCTCCAAACACGACGTCTATCTGCTAACCTCTCCTGTTCTTCTGACCCCAGCTTCGAGAACATTATCTCTCAGGTGTACTATATTCACCAATACCTGGATTTTACAAAAGACAGAAACTCCTGTAAGCCCCAGCATCCCGTGCGCTGATCCAGTGAAAAGAGGTATGGTCGAACATAAAATGCGTTTTGGCTAAAAAAAAAAAGAAATGTGGTACTGTGGTACTGTGGTACTGTTGATGTTTTTTGGTGTTTTGTTTTCGTCTGCGTCGAACGCACTATGGATCGGCAGATCTATTCGCGAATGATGCAGTATTATAAGGACAATGACAAGGTAAGAAAAGGTTTGGTTGTTCGTAGCCAACTGATGGCTGTGGTAGGTGATTATAGTCTTTCGGGTACCGGCTCCTGGGTTCGTTGTCGAGGACGCACAGCAGAAAAGTCAAGAAAATCATAAGTATCATGAAAGTCCGTAAGGATGTCGGTCGTAACAGTTGAGTTTGACAAACAGTGAAATGGTCAACAAGGGTGATCTACAGGTAACGGAATAGTTGTGTATATGTATGCGCCTGCTTAAACTCGAGAGCGTACAGAAGACATGGTAGTATGAGAGTGTGTAAGTCCAGGTTGAGAGTGCGTAGAGTGCGCGTGGTTGTTTCCAGGACGGCCTCGCTTAGAGGTAAGGTGAAGGGTTCCAACATCATGCTTGCCTAATTACTTGTTAGCTGGTACAATTCCCGGATACTCTGTAAACTCACCATCGCAGCATGCTCGGACATTCTCCAGACGGTCAGCATCCCTATCCTGCCGCTCGATAATCTCCCTCACATCCTCAGCACTGTCGTGTGCCTCGCTAGCCTCATAGATATGAACGTTCTGTGCGCTGGGTCCTCGGCCACGAAGAGTTGAGAAGGTGCCAGACAGCTGGCTACCTTTCCAGTAACCACTCAGTTTGCTAAGTGTTCCGGCGGGACGCTGTGGCTGTGCCTTAGGTGTCAAAGTTGGGATATTCATGGACATGCCAACAGCGGGCGACTCATTACGGGTTGTACGGGAGTGGTAGGATGACAGAGAAGGTGCAGCTCCTGGGCGGGTTGCTTGGCCAGGGCGTTGTCCAATTTGAGGGTTGAACTCATCGACATCCTCACGAGTGAAGTTCTCTGCGATATCTTCGACATTAGCTTGCTCGTTGTTGGTGCGGAGAAGCAGATATGAGAGGGCATTAAACCATGTTTCGTGTCGCTGTCCGGTCGCGCAGGTAAACTTGATAGTTCGGCCAGGCGAAATGATGACCAAGCTCTTGCGGTGGAGTCCCGGAGGGCTCGGGTTGTCGTCGGTAACGACACGGACAGCTTCAATGGGAACACTCTTGGCCTTCAACTCAGTGCGTCCAGCAGTTGAAGGGTCTCGGTCACTCCAATAAAGAGTCCTGGTATAAGGGTGAACCCAGAAGTAACGACGGTGTCGGTTCTCCGACATCTCACCGCGGCCTGTCTTGCGAGTATACTTCCACAGGTACTCTCCGATCATGGTCTGAGTGATGGCCTGGATCATGCGGGGATCAGTGTTGGGTCCAAAGCCAGCGGGGTCCATGCCCATCTCCCCAGGTCGGATATTGAAGCGAGTGTCGAGTTCCGAAGCGAACGATGATACTGATGACTTGCGCGATGTCGTTGTAAGCTTGGATGGTGATTGCCTTCCAAGCTCACCGTAGCTGACAGGGTTGCGAGAAGCACGAGGTGTGCCAGCACGAAGAGACGGCGAGGCACCCTGTCCAGGAGTAGTTGGTCGTTGCTTGAGTGCAGATGCTGGCCATAGGGGGGGTCCCATATTGTTCTGGTTGCTATGGGCCGAACCAGATCGTGCAGCCTCGATAACTTGGCGATGGTTGGCAGGTAGAGGAGGGGCATCATGCATAGATGCCATACCGCTTCTAGAGCTGCCCGGGCGGGCAAAAGATGCGTCAAAGACATCATCATCCCTATCTTGTCGGACAGGGCTCTCAAAGCTGTCACGCCGGTGGATCCTGACAGTACCAGTGGTACCAGTGGTTGCAGGCGTGTCAGGGCTCGTCATTGAAAGCTTCTTCTGAAGTCCAATGATGGACTGAGCGCGAGCCTTGAACATGCCGTCAATGTCATCGGCAGTAAGAGATGTTTGAGCGCCCTGATCGTTCATGATAACCAACGGCTTGTCAAATGGTCGGTGAGAGTCGGGTGTGGCGGGCTCAGGAGTATCGCTTGGGGTCTGGGCGTTCTCGTCTTCGACCATAAGAGGCGAAGAGCCTTGATCAACATCGCCATTGTAGGTTCTCTGGTTATCTGGGGTTCGAGGAATGTCCCGCTCCATAAATGGCGAATGCATGTCGCGGGGAAGAATGAAACCATCTCTCTTGGGGGTTCGTGGTGAGACGGGCATGGTCTCGACAGACTCGATAGAAGAGAATCCAAAGGCTGGCAGTGTGGGTGTCTTGTGGATAGGGTTGATAGGCTCAACACTCTGTGTAGCAATTGAAGAGATGGCCAGAGCTGGTGGGACGGGTAGTGTCTCAAGAACAGGCTTCACATTCTCGGAAGTAATGCCAGAGAAGGCCAGAGACGGCGCAGGCTCGGTAACGGGCTGTACATCTTGCATTGATAGACCAGAAAACACAAGTGCAATTGGAGTGGGAGGCAGCTCCTCCCTTGGTTCACAGCCTTCGGCATAGATAGATGACGTCTTCAGGGATGGCATGGGGACTGCCTTCTCAGGCTCGCTGATGGGTTCGAGAGACTCTACAACGATGGAAGAGAGAGCCAACTCAGGAGCAGGAAGATCAGTTGGCTCAACACACTCGCCCTTGACGGAAGAGAAGGAGAGCTCAGGCACGGGTACTGAATCAACAACGGGCTCAACAGCCTCGCCGACGATCTTGGACATGGCAAGCTCAGGTGCCTTGATGGCAATGGGCTGAACATTCTCTCCTTGAATCGCGGAGAGGCTCAGTGCGGGAGCTGGGGGCAGCGAAGGGACAACAACGGTCGGCACGGTGGAGTTTGTCTCCCGTTCTGCGATGGGCTGAACATGCTCACTTCGAATTGCGGACAGAAGGAGCTTGGGAGCAGGCGTGGCCAGCTCAGAGATTGGCATAATATGCTCGCCCTTAATGCCAGACATGCTGAGTTCGGGGTTCTTGGATGCGATAGGCTCAACATGTTCACCAGCAATCGAGGACATGGACAATGCTGGAGGAGAAGGCATGAACATGATGGGCTCAACAGGAGGTTCAGCAATGGGCTCAAGTTCCTCGGCAATAATGTTTGTCAGCGACAAATCAGGAAGGGGTGTCTCAGGTTCGGCCTTGGGTTCCAGGCTGTGTGCCGCAATAGCAGATAGACTGAGCGTCGGAGCGGGGATCTCAGGCTCTGCGCGGGGTTCCAGGTGCTCGGCGGCAATAGTGGACAAGCTGAGGGCTGGAGGAAGAACAGTGGGCTCAGCACGCGGCTCCAGCTCCTCAGAGATGATCGATGTCATTGTCAGATCAGGAAGAGGGCTCTCAGGCTCAGCCAAAGGCTCGACGCTCTGGTTGGAGAGGGATGTGAAGGTCAGTGCCAGAGGAGTCGGGGGTACCTCGACTTCTACTCTAGGCTCGACATCCTCAGATGCAATTGAGGACATACTCAGGATAGGAGGTAGGATAGGAGAGAGCATAGGAGGAGCGGGGAACTGGGCAAGCTTCTCTTCCATGTCAGGATCGTGTTGAGCACCAGCATCGCTATAGGCCATAGACACTGGCCTAGAACCGCCGAAAGCATAGTCAACGGGCCAAGAAGCAGGCGCCCGCTGGCTCAGAGGACCAATAGCTGACTGCATGGAACCAGGGCGGTTGGCAGTCACCACACTGACGGGCGATTCAGCGAAGTGCTCTTCTCCGTCTTCTGTCATTGAGCCAGTCGTAGTCATCTGGGCCGATTGGAAACCTGAAAGTCTAGGCACAATCTTGACAGGTTCTGTCATGACACCAGTATCAACCATGATGACCTTTGGCAGGGGAGGCACTGCGGGTCGTGGGGATGATCCTCGGCGGAAGGACCGGATGGAGCCAGGAGTCATGGAACGAGCACGAAGTCGGCTGGGGGTTCCAGGTCCGGCTGAGTCGTCGTCACTACCGTCGAAATCTTGAAGCTCGGCAAACAGACTCTGGCCGTGAGGTGTTGCGTCTCGGCTGCCCGCATAGCTGACAGGGCTGCTCTGGAAAGCGGGTTCCTCGCTGGCTTGTCTGGAACGGTTTAAGACGCTACGGCTCATGCGGAAACGACTGCTCCTCTGGGATCTGATGGTACCACTGGGAGTCTTGGTGTACGAGACGTCGTCCTCATCGGCTGAGGTAGATGCAGTGCTGTGTAGGGAGTGGGTGCTTCCGTGGCGAACAAAGCCGCCGGCCGGTAATCGGGGAGCATTGCGCATGCTGCCAAAGCCACGGGTGGTGCCCTCAGTTTCAGTGTCATCGCTCGCTGACATCTCCTCGTTCCCAGTCTGGAAATCCTCGGTTTCGGTGGCTCGTTCGTTAGCTGTCTCAAAGGCTGAATCGGCGCCTTCATTTGCAGTGTCAAAATGCTCAGTATCCGTGGTGTCAGGAATCTCAATGCTTGGTAGAACAGTGTGGCTGCTGTTGGCCAAGGAAGCCCTAGCCAATGAGGGAGACACAGAGGCACGAGGAGAAATGTCCGTCTGGTCCTCCCACTCGCCATCATCAGTGATAACCTCTTGTCTGCTGGAGCGGAAGGATCCAAGCAGACGAGGAGGCTTCTTAAATTCCTTGGAATCTTTGGTGCGACGGGGTCGTTGGGGCTTGGGTTCACTTGGGTCGCTGCGCGCCTTCTCAAGATCATCGCGAAGATCCTGGATAATACGTCGAAGCTCCAGCTTCTCGGTCTTCTCGCGGTGGAGAAGACCTCGCTGGCTCTGGATGGTACGTTGAGCATGGTGAAGAGAGGACTTCATAGTCTCAGTCTCCAGCATGGCATGGCGAGGAGTACCCTTCATTGGTGACTGGGGAGGCGAGTGTTCAGGAGTGAGATGATCAGTAGATGATTCAAGATCATCATCACTGGCTCGGATGGTGGGTTCAAGTTCCGTGACCGTTCGGCGTTGGGATGCAAAGGCCCTGGCGAGTTCTTGGTTCTGCCCAGTGAGATCATCGATCCTGCGCTGCATAGCGGCACGTTCACCCTCTGCCATTGCGATATTACGTCGAACAGTACCAAGCTCAATGTCATGTTGCTTGACAGCAGCGGCGTGCTGATCAATCAGCCGTGCGTGAGTCACCTTGACTTCGTCGAGTTCACGCTGCGTGTTGACCTTTTCCGTCTTGATCACATTGAGAGATTGTGTAAGCTTCTTCTCACGATCGAGTGCCTCCTTGTGTTGAGTAGTGAGCTCTTGCAGCTTAGTCTCAAGATTCCAGTTCTCCTCCTTATATCGGTTCTCGCTTTCGTCGAGAGACTTGAAGCGCTGCTGAAATCCCTCTGATTCAAGCTCAAGTCGCGCCTTATCGGCTTTGAGGTCTTTGTTTTCTTCATCTCTTTCGGCGAGTACGCCTTGCAAATTGCGGACTTGAGCGATGAGTGACGTGCTGATCTCGGTGGCGAATTCGATATCGTGAACCCTGTTGGAAGGCTGATTGCGAACCTTGCGATTCGGGACGGTGAGCTTGGTAGGGGATCCCGTTGCTTGAATCTCGAATTTAGACGGGCTGACAGATCGCTAGAGTTTATTGTCAATTGATACGAGGCTTAAAGGAATGGGAAATTGAAGGCGACATACCACTCTGGGGCCCTTTGTGTCGGGCGCAAAGGGAGAACTAGGATGGGCCTCATTGCTGGGAACCCTCTGTTTCGGCAGCAGATTTCGCGCAGACTCTCGAGTTAGTGTGTTGAATTCCTTCTCGATGTCGACCATTCGCTCGCGGAGTTCTTGAGACAATTCCTCCTCGCTGTTCACCTTCTCAATCTCCTTAAGTTGTTCGGTGAGCTCTTTGCGCTGGGCAACCAAGGCGTTACCGAGTTTGCCCGCCTCCTCAAGGCGTCGCTCCGTTTCTTGAAGATGAGCAGCTAGGGCTCGTTTCGCGGATTCTGGCGAAGCAGGGCCAGTGACGAAAAAGTCATGGTCGTATTGTGAATATCGGTGATGGGCGGGTGTTGTTGTGGTGGTATCGTCGGTTATGACAAACGGGTCGCACGGCGCTGCGCCAGGTGCGGGCAAGCTTGGCTTGTCGGAAGCCAGCGAAGAAGCCATGATTGCGAAGCAAATGTGGCCCTTTTCCGGGCAGGGAAAACTTCCTCAATCACGCCTTGAAACCATCAAGATGCGCAGACGGACGACGTAGCAGGCCCGTCGCAGGGGATTGAAGTTCTGTGTTTGTTCCGAGTTGCGGTGCACGGTGTTTTCAACGTGTTGTGTTGTTTGTTTGTGTCGAAAAAGATGGGGTACTGCCGTTAAAGTACCAGTACCACCTTAGGACAGCACAGTACCGTAATTGATTAGAGCTGGGTTGGTGTGTGCCTCAATACGTCGACCAGTCAGGTTGCAGTAAAGCGACCTGCAGGGAGAGTGCGTAAGATTGGAACTACTGCCTGTAGTAAAAAGCAGACCCGGCTGCGAGAGAGAAAAAAACAAAGACAATTCCCACAGAACAAGTGGAAGAAAAGACAGATTATTGTAAGAAATTGGACGGAAAGAACGAAATTGTCCAAATAAAAAAAGGAAGCGGTCGACAGTATAATAGTAATAATAACAATAATAAGAGGAAGAGTATTAATAACAAAGAATGAGTGTGGTGAAGCGCAAGCAAGGAGCAACTTGAGAGATACCGTTGGGTGGTTCAAAGGAAGATGTGACTGGAAATGCCCAGAGGTTTGTGGGTGAGCAAGGTGTCTAATTATTGACACACTTGTCCTGTCGAAAGCGCGCCAGCGATTAAACCTTAGTCAGGTACACGCAAGAGCGAACGATGCACAAGCACAAGCACGCACGCACGCACACTGCACAACACAGCGAATGAGTGAGCAAGTGAGTGGGTTGTACCAAGACCAGTAATTAGTGGACTGTACCCCTGTCGGTTCGAGTTGTCGCAACTTTGGCAAGGTCCCTAGAAAGTCGCGGTATTCTGACAAGCTGTTCTGCTGCTGGCTTTCTGGCTTCTGGAATGTGTTCCCAAAGAATTTATCTGACAGCGAACCCGTTGCCCATTCCTCGGTGGAATTCGACAACTGTAAGCTCAAACGGCCGGATGGGTTGGCCTATCACCGTCGACAGAGTTCCCGGTGACGCGAATGATGCAGAGTTTGACCAAAAGTTCCCACAAGAGAGAAAGAGAGAAAGAGAGAAAACCTGACTAAGGAGAAGAGTTGATGAGTCCAGACTCTAGGCAAGAGACGGGAGTCGAGAAGCACTGGTACCTAAGCTTCTGGTGGAGTGGGCTCGGGCGGCGAAGTCTCTTTTTAATTCCAGAGTGGACTGGGGTGGATCGTCTGATTTCAAGGGCGGCCGGCTGGTGACGTTTGAGGTTTCGTGAGGAATTGGTGTTGGAATCGCCCTAGGAAAAGGGAACCGAGGTTGGCTGAATTACAACAAAGACGAGAGAGAAGAAAGTAAAAAATTATAACGAAAGTTGCGCGTCCTGCAATATGTAGAGATGGATACGTAGATGGTCGAGAAAAGTCGTCGCTAGTGAGAGATGCTGGACGATAAAGTCTAAAGATGGATGAAAGCAACGACTCTCAGATGTTAATCGACTGTCCTGGAAAGAATGAATGGACGGCCCCGTGACGGTGACCCAAAGTTCAGGACGGTATCAAAAGGGGGACGACAATGCCGAGTGATTGGTAGAGGGCATCCAAAAGGTCGTGAAGTAGACGCGCCTCCCTTTGTTCCGTTTGGCGATAGTCGATTATCGCCCGTTTCGAAAGTCAAAGGTTTTGCTGTTGGGTTAGTATCACGAATAAGGACTGTAAAAAGGTCGAAAGACGAAAGAAGGAAGAGGTCCAAGATCAATCAATCCCGAGAGATATGAGCTCAAGGTAAGGAGACGGGCCTGACTGGGGGAGCTGCCCAGACTAGGCCAGGGTGCAGGTGAAGCTGGAGACTCTTTTCTTCTCTTTCCCTTTCTTTTCTGCTCTTGTTGCCTTTAATTGATGAGGGTCTAGCAGGGAATATGTTCCAGCTCGAGGGCTGTGCGTTTATGGAAACTATGCTGTTGATATGAGATATGCAAGTTACTACTAACGAATCAATGTATGTGGTGTTGCTATTCCTAGCTACCTCTATGCTGGCGATTGGAGGTCCCCTTGTTAGTGTTCCTGCACGGTACATACATACATAGTGCGTGATGATTTCCAGCTCTACAACCTAGGTCCTCTTCCCCTGCGTCCAGTACCTGCGTTAACTTGAGAGGTGCACAAGGACCTGGTCTGGTTAGTTGGTCTGCTGATGGGACTGTGGATTCGTTTTGTCCTTTTCAACTTCCAGGGGGGATCCGATATAATTATCAATTCCTCCACTAGGACTAAAACATTCTTTGTACATATGTGTACTATCTGAGATGAACAACCTCGCTTTTGATATGACTATATCCGATCGCCATATATTGAACCACCGTACGGATACTTGATTTCATGATAATCGGCAATTCATTTCTCTTGGTCACCTTGTACTGATGAGAGACAAGCGAGAATTGAGACATTCTTGGACTGCCCAGGATGAACGTGGAGTCTACGGTGGGACGTGGAGAACTCGCGACACCGCTATTGAGGCAGCACGAACGGATACAGTAGCTCGTTCTCCCCAGCCACTCAAGTTGATTGATTAAGTTAGAGTAGGGGGTACGTAGTGTCTAGGTATTTACTTTCTGGATCTACCTTAATGCTGTCTCTGGCTGTTGTTGCTTCTTATCACATTGGTTTTGTAACATAGGTACGGTTAATTCTGATGATTTCCATGGTCAAAACCTTGTGTGACTGGATCAACGTACAGGGTACAACTGCTGGCTTGGCTAACGGAATTGGTTTTCAATGCTACGATTCACTACCTATCCACTCACTATCCCCCCATCCCAGCTTCACCCTCTTGTCCTACCAGCCATGGATGAATGAATGACGCTATTGTCTGCACATCGAAATCACCAACCAATGCAAATCAAGGAATCTATCTATCTATGCTTGTCTATGGAGTATCGCTTTTGAACATCTACCATCTTTCCCGCTCCCCGCAAGCGGTTTGTTCCAAGAGCACACCTTGAACTACTAAGCCCTAGCCTTGACCTCGAGGCGTTCATGATGGTTTTGCACCAAATCGCGAACAGCTGCCAGCTCTTTTTAACGTCCATTGTTGTCGGACTTACCGTGGCGCAACGCCTCATGTAATACTGCACTATAACCTATGAACTGAGCTTCCAGCCCGTCTCTAGAAGCATTCGATAACTGCCGCATACAAGGCAATCATCCACTCTTGAACTCAATTGTAGGCATCCTCCCTGTTTCTTCGACCTTGATCCTTAAAGCAATAGAAGGGCTCAGCATTACGCATTGTTAAACGGCATATTCAGTCGCTGCGGGGTTCATGCTAGCAATGGTAAAGTACAATCTACTGCAGGTGCATACAGTAGGTGGCCAGAATACTAACTTACTCTGTATGTGGTCCAGAATGTATGAAAACAAACAACGCGGTTCGTGTTGTCTATTGACTTTGAGCAATAATGCAGCCACCACTTAGCTCAACCACAACGCCATCTTCAGCATGGATGCCCTTCCAATGCCGTCATCGTCAATGAGGCATGCACAAAAAAAACTTCGATTGACGTCCAGGTTCGCAAAGGCTCCCGCATAAACATAGTCTCTCATCTCATTTCGCTGCCATGGCTATCCTGAACCAGGGTCTCTCTCCGGCCAATTACGCTTAGTTACCATCCTGAACCAGGCCCTGTTCAACAGTGGAGAAGCATTAGTGCGTTAGAAGCTGCTGCTTCTTCCCCTCCGTCTGCTATTTCGCGTTAATGGATGAAATGTGATGGTCCATTGGATCTGTGTTTGAGCTAAGTAGCTACCCGTGATCGATCCACACCGCGTCCAAAAATTAGACACGATACAGAGGAGTCAGGACATACATAGGTCGAAGTAAGGTTTCCTCTTGTGCGTAATGGCTGCTTGGGGTGTCCAATACTCTGTTCTGTATGGTTGATACGAGTTGCATTGGTTCCTGAACAATGATTCGACGCCTTAGCCAATCGCTGCATCGTTGTTCAAGTCCTCCACAGACACGTCAGACATAAGCCTCACATCTCAATGTCGCTTCCATGCACTGCTGGGACAAAGGCCTTCTTTGGGGCCGCCGTAGTTCATGTATGTATCCTGCGGGGGTAAGGGGCATTGTCATCCAAACTGTCACACCTAGTGTTGTTGATTGTTAAGTTGATGTGTTTGGGAGATGCGTTGTCATAACAAATTTCTTGAGCGTCAGACTCTACTGGACTAATGTGTCGTGAATGCCAAAGGTAGACGAGTAGTTACTTGGCACCATAGCATCCAAGTCGTCATTGATTTATTGCTCAATGATAAGAAATAAACTGACCATCATAAAAATTCGATATTCAAAGACGTCGATGTAGGGTAGGGACAGTTTCTAACTCCAAAATCCCATCACCAAGTCACGTGTACTGGTCAATGGTAAGTTAGAGGGAATAGTTGACACGGCCTTGAAATTACCTAGCACTCTGTTGTAATGTTCGCTTGAGTGTTTACCCCTTCCATTCCTGGTTTCGCTGCATCAAAGTTGTCCCAGTTCAAAAATCGATATGTGGACTCAATGAGGCTGTCAAGGACTTTGTTGTCGAACATCAGGGTACAGATCGTACAATCTCAAGGTCTTGTGCGAGCTTCCTGGTCTAAGAAATCCTATGAAGGCTAGCAAATATCTCCACGACAATTAAAGTCTATATCGCCGCCCTACGTGAGCTTCAATAGCCCTGCAAAGTGACGCCCAACTACAATAATTTCGCGTCATTATCATAGCTCAGGACGGATAATACATTGCAGCTATGCTGCATGATACAAGGCTTTATACAGACCCCGATGATTCTCAACGTTATGCTAACAGACCAATGCCATTTTCAAGCCCTTCAATTATGTGCTGGCAATTCCGCCCGAACGTTGTAACCCTGTAAAGCCTGTCCGTAAAGTTCCTGTGGCGGTTGAGGCTGGAACTCCTTCATGCTAAGCGCGTAATGAGATTGTTGCCAAGATGTGTCGATGCCTGGTCCATAGTACGTGGGTGGTAATTGATTCTCACTCTTGTTCTTGCGCATCCTCCACAGAAGATACACGACTGTCATAGCCAGCACAGCCCCAACGCCGACACCAGCACCAATTCCTGCTTTTGCACCGGTGGACATTCCCGGGGGCTCATAGGACGATGCTGGCGTATCGGAGGCAGAACTTGATGTAGATACCTCGCTGGCCGTTGTGGTATATGTTGATGCTGCAGATGTGACCGAATACGACCCTTCTGAAGTATCCGACGGAGCTGTGGAGATGGATTGGTCGATGAACACCGTCCCTACAACGGCGTACTCAGTTGCTTTCCGATCCCATGTCGCCCACACTTTTGGATTAGATGGGAGGACAGCGAATCTCCCGACACCACTATTGCAACAGCCCGGGTTATGATCACAACAAAATGATGTATCGCTACCTGTGACGTTCGAGCACGAGATCAAGTCCGTCCCTCCCCTATCTGCGCCTTTGACATAACAGTCAATAAGGTTATGTAGGCTCAAGGCAAATCATCACTTACCCAGACAAAACATAGCACACTCGGGCGACGCCCAGTTTTTATCCGTGCGCGAGCCTCTCAATGTGTTTCCGTCCGCTCCAATGCACAGCTTGTTGGACAGACATACTGTACCTAAACCTCCAGAACAGCAGACACTTTCCTCCGCACCTGGGTCGCAAGGAAAATCATTGGCCTCAATACCATTTGGATAGTAGCACTTGCCAGCAGCAAGACCTATTGAGAGAAAGTAAAGAAACAATGCAGCGATGAGTCTTGCCATCGTAGCAAGTGTGGTGTATGCGGGCCTGGAGAGACGGATACGTGTGATTTAGGATGGATTGCAAAAGAACGCAGAAAGCAAGTTTGCGCGAAGGCAAATCATGTAGGAGAAGACCTCCTAACATCTATGCATGTTGGTCGTACTCATTTATTCGGTTTGCCTGAGATACTGGAAGCTGCATCAAGCCGCGCGGGTATAGTCATTGTTGCAAGGTATGAGGAGGGAAGACTTGGCATGATCCAATACACAGCTGTACAAAAGGCTGTGATTGGGCATGGCCGAGGATCTAGAATGAATTCTACCAAGTTCAGGCATGCTGTTGGTAGTAAAACCTAGCATCAGATAACATCGCGACATAGGTATGTTTGGTGTATTGGGTTGTCGGTATTTCAAGTTCCAAAAAATGCCCAGCGTTGGGCGGCAAGACGATGTTGGTAATTGGCTGAGACATCTGGAAGTCGACCAGGAGCGTCTCACCCAGACCAGACCAGACCAGGCCGCCAGGGCCCCCACGTTGCCGTTCCTGATGAGTGACAGGGCTGGAATGTCTCGTTATTACCTGGATAGATGTCACTTCTCAATTAATCGCATTCTCTTGCTTCCACTCCCTTGAGCTACAAACACATAATCTGACCATAATGTTGTTATCAACAGCGACGCATAGGAAATATACGTATACTCTCTTAGCAGCTGTTGTGATTGTCTTGATTTTGGCTGGCAATTACGCATATAATGGCCATATAAGTCGTGAGTCCTGGATTCCCTGTCTGTCAATGCAATTAGATATTAATATTAGCAATAGCAAAAATTGCATCCAAGGGACCGGAGCCAACAAGTGCCACTACAATAAAAACACAAGCATTTCCTCACAAGATTTGGCAGAGCTGGAAAGACGACTCAGAGGATCCCACTGAACGGACAGTCGGCTTCCCCCATCAATGGCGTGTCGTCAACCCTGGCTGGCGGTACGAGCGCATAACCGACGCCAACAATGATGCTTATGTTCTTGATCGCTTCGATACCAACATCTCAGATGTTTTTACAAGTCTGAAAGATCCCATCTTGAAAGCCGATTTCTTGAGATACCTCATCCTGCTGCGCGAAGGTGGTGTATGGGCAGACATTGACGTGTATCCACACCAGCCAGTCTCAAATTGGATACCAAAGCAATATCAAGGCTCAGTAAATCTGGTCATCGGCATAGAAAACGATCATCACAAAAAGCCAATCTGGCCTGGTTCACCGTACTCCGTACGGCTATGCCAGTATTCAGTGTTAGCAAAGCCAAACCATCCGTCTATGAAAACGGTTGTCGAACAAGTGGCGGGAGATCTCAAGACGCTCTTTGCGTCCAAGAAGCCCGGGGAAGGGGTTTCATTTGAAGAAGTCATGGGCACAACTGGACCTTTCGCTTTTACGAAAGTTTTCATGGATTACTTCAAAGAAATGACGGGCACGGAGCATACTGGTGATGAACTAGACAGTCTTTCGGAGCCTAGGCTGATCGGAGATGTGCTCGTCTTACCAAAAGATGGGTTTGGATGGTTGCCGCACGAAAATACTCATGAGAAGGGAGATCCGAGCATCTTGGTTGAGCATCTTTTCATTGGATCGTGGCGAGGTAGTCATCATGGCTGAGATATATAGGAGGATGTGCTAGTCAGTTTATGATTGCTGGCAAGTACGTGGTGTTTATTTACAACTTTATTCCCGGAACAAGAATGAAGATTATCTGTAGCAGATCTGGGTTGATAGCGAACCCGTAGACAAGCATCAAGTTTATTTCGGATGTTTTTCGTCTATTATGAACTTGGGAAGAAACAGTAGAATCTC
Organism: Fusarium palustre; assembly: GCA_014899045.1. Taxonomy (NCBI): domain Eukaryota; kingdom Fungi; phylum Ascomycota; class Sordariomycetes; order Hypocreales; family Nectriaceae; genus Fusarium; species Fusarium palustre. Next base: position 128,007 of record JAAVUH010000119.1, on the reverse strand, counting down.
ATGAACAGAGAAAGCCTGATCGGTTAGTGTGCGAATTATTCTATGGCTATATGATTGCAATCGAACCTCATTAAGAAAAGAAAGGAACAAGTGCTCATTTGTAAAACAACAGTGTCCTGTTTTCTCTCTGTCCTTTTGAAAGAGTTCAAGGGTTTGACTTGATGCTCCCATCACCAAACTTACGCGCAGTCACATGACTTTCAATATTAGATTCCTCCATCCTGGAGCTAGAAACTTTGATTTCCAATCGCCAACTGTCGCATTTATAACCAACGCTCGGCATTTGAAAATTGGCCATTCAAAATCGCAAACATGGCAGATTCAACTACTGAACCTCAAGCGCCTGTCGCTGTATTCAAAAAGAGAGGAGCAAAAGGCAAAGCAAATCTTCGAAAGCGACCTGCGACGCCACCTCCAGCCGATAGCGACAACAGCGACTACTCATCCTCAGAGGACGAGTCCGGACAGCGCGTTAAGCGGCGCAAGAAGACCGCCACCGTCACAGCATCTTCTAAAGACCTTGCATCAGGGAAGAAGGATTTCTCAGCTACGATCTACTCGGCAGACCGCAACGTACCCATCACAAGTACGAACGACGCGACAAAGCATAGCAACTGGTATGAGGAAGACAAGAATGAGCTCTCAGCAAAGAACCTACTAGGATCAACAAGAGATCCTGCGAAAGATTCACAACCGGATGGGACATACAAGGGACTCGCGAATCAGGCATCATTCATTCAGAAGAATCCCGATGCGCCCCAAAGAGCGAAAGGCCCTGTCAAGGCCCCCACAAATATTCGGACCATCACTGTCATGGACTTCAAGCCTGACATTTGCAAGGACTACAAAAAAACCGGCCACTGTGGATTTGGTGACAGTTGTATTTTCCTTCATGATCGAACAGACGTCAAACAAGGCTGGCAGCTCGACAAGGAGTGGGAGGAAGTTACGAAAGGCAAAAAGAACCTAGGCGGCACCATCATTGCGAGCGCCAATCGTGATAAGAAAGAGCAAGCTCCCGAGGACGAGGCAGAGATAGCTATGCTGGAGAAGATTCCATTCGCATGTATCATCTGCGAGGGGTCATATAGGGAACCGATCGTGACAAGGTGTGGACACTACTTTTGCGAGCCATGTGCTCTGAAGAGATATAGAAAGGATCCAACATGTGCATCATGTGGAGCTGGCACAAACGGCGTATTTAACTCAGCCAAGAAGCTGAAGAGATTGCTAGAGAAGAAGAAGGAACGTGAAGAAAAGAAGAAGAAGAAGGCAGAGGAGGAGGCTGCCGAGGAATGAGAGCAGGAGTTTATAGATGTGTGTTTTGTCAAGATTTGTTGCGCAGGCGAAGGACAGAAAAAGATACCACGACATCATAGATATTGAACTTGACGAGAACTTATATAATACTTGGGCTATTCATGATCCATCTTCCCTTCTCGTGACTCAGGCACCAGACTCAGTCAAGAGAGGCTCATGTGAATACAGCTTCGAAGATGACGTGCATATCGATAAGACAAGGCTCCTACCATACCCGCTCTGTTGAAGCTCAAAGCATTGCCATTGGTTGATCACCCCAGCACAACCAATGAGGGGTCCAGGCACACGCACTTCCACCTCCATGTGATCGCCTCATCGGTGACAGTGAGTACCTAGGTACTGATGAGCATTACTCAGGCAAGACTCACCTACTCGTCCGGCCTGGTTTTATCAGTCATCCTACTTCTTCTTCGGCAGGCGTGACAGAAGGACGAGGAAAACTCACATAATCTTTTTTTTGTACAATCCAGACTTACTTCACTTTCTACAACTTACATTTTGTAAAGGCACAGTAACTCAACCCCGCACCCTCAAGTAACTCAAGAGACGAGTCCGTTCTACAACAAAGCCTATTATTTATGTTCATTCGAGAAAAGAGCAAAAGTCGCGAAACCTGAACCGAAGTTATCCATACCGAAGCCATCATGAATTTCCTCTACTCAACAGTCAACACACTCCGGGATCGCTACACACCCGTATCCCACAAGTCAACCTTCCGCCAGACCGGTCAAATCACACCCGAAGAGTTCGTGGCTGCGGGCGACTATCTTGTCTACAAGTTCCCGACCTGGTCCTGGGGCGATGCCGACTCCCCAGAACGCCGAGTCAGCCACCTGCCTCCCGGCAAGCAGTTCCTCGTCACACGCAACGTTCCCTGTCATCGCCGCCTAAACGACGACTTTGCTGGCGATGCAGGACACGAGGAAGCTCTTGTCAACGATGGCGACGACTTCAAGGGTAATGCAGGCGATGACGAAGACGGTTGGTTGAGAACTGGTGGTTTGGCTAGCTCGCAGCCGCTCAAGGTTAAGGAGGTGAGAACGGTGGATGACTCGGGAAATGTCGGTGACAGAGAGGTTGTGGAGGATGATGAGATTCCCGACATGGAGGACGAAGACGACGATGAAGCTATCATCCGAGATTCTGGCGCCGATTCCAAGAACAGGTATGACGGTATCTTATCCAAATCACGACGATATCTGCTAACAGTACCAGCGCTCACCGAACATACACATTGTACATTATGTACTCCCCATACTATAGAACACCCCGTCTGTATCTGTCAGGCTATCTTGCCAACGGCCAGCCTCTTCCCCCCACAGACATGACAGAGGATATTGTCGGTGACTACAAGGACAAGACGGTGACACTAGAAGATTTCCCCTTCTTTGCCAACAACATCAAGATGGCCTCTGTGCATCCTTGCAAGCATGCCTCGGTTATGAAGACATTACTTGACCGCGCTGACGCCGCTCTCCGCCTACGCCGTGAGAAGCTTCGTGCCGGCAATGCCAGCAGTAGCCAGGCGCCTTCGGGAATGGAAGGTTTGGTTGACGAGATTGGAAAGCTTGACGTCAAGGGTGCTCAGGAGGCGGCCGACAAGGATGAGTGGGAGGAGGTACAGGAAGCCGAGATCGATGATCACGAGGTTGCCATCCGAGTAGATCAGTATTTGGTTGTTTTCCTCAAGGTACGTCTGCCACTAGACCGACGACAATATTCGTCTCCATGCTGACATGTTTTTAGTTTATGGCCAGTGTGACACCTGGTATCGAGCACGATTTCACCATGGGTGTCTAGAGCGCATGGTTGTCCAAGTGTTAAAGATCTTCATGCTGGCATTAAAGAGTGTATTTGGGACAACTATATCAGGGGGACCGGCGTCAACGGTGTTTTGTTCTTACCACCCTTCATTGCTTCGAATGATCCTTTGTAGCAGTTACCACAGTCACACAATTTAGACTTCTCATTCTGCACAATGAGCAAGTGAAACAAAGATCTTTGATATTTGAAGTGATGATATGGATGAATACCGACCGCCTTAAGAGTAACCGAATATCAAGCAGATGAGTCGCAAAAAATAAAATAGGGACCGGAAAAAGGTCAGATAGAAACATCAGTGCTCCCTTACGCTACATACTCACTAAAGCTGTCATACCCCGGAATGACGTTTTCCTTAGATATTTCCTCTTTGCTCGATGACTGATAGCTGGACTCGTAGCCCAAAATGCATTGGACATCGGTTTGCAGAGAGCATCTTAACGGATCTTATGACCGACTTCCCCGACTCACCGGTGGCCCGTATCTGCGGCCCCACCTTTTGTTCGTCCGAACCTTGCGGGGCTGATTGAAGATTTCTGATCAACAGGCGCTCAATGTCTCTGGCTCACGGACAATTCAGATATCAGTGCCGATGGCAAAGAACAAATCATGCTAGGCAAATTGATGTAACTACATATATCGTCACTGGATTCTTGGCTAAGCATCCAAGCCCAGCGGTCCTCTGGAGGAATCCTTGTCGAGAGACTCGGGGGACTGACAAGAACTTCCCGACAGTGGCTGCTGAACCATAAAATCATTCCCAATGGCATGTAAGAGCCTATCTGAGACGTAAGAAATCACATGTCTCGTACAGTTACAACTCACTGGCACTAAACTTGACACCAATCCACAAATAGAATCAGGTACAATTCAAGTCAGACAATCACTGACATGTGAAGCAGACCGGGATCGAGAGTAAAGCTTAACGATCTAGATCAGGAACCAGGCTTTCCTAGCTTGAATGGCTTGGGCTACATACATTCTTCAAGGCCACAGCCAGCCAGCCACATGGCAAAGCTGACTCTGGCGTAATTGATGAGAAAGGCGATAAACAGGAGAACAGAAAGAGGGGTTGAGCTGAACGAGACTAGGCTTGGCTAGGCTGCAATGCGCTGCCAGCAAACCCTTTCAGATAATGCGCGGTGTGAGGTGTACTGTACCATCCATCGATGTGTTGTTCAGTAAACTCGGCTCCAATGTGGAGCATTGATAATGAAAGGTTGGGCTGGTTTTATTTTACAAGTACGTACTGTTGTACGAAAGCTACCTAAGCCTCAGGGTGTCAGAAGAAATAGCCGCGCGAGGTTTGGGTGATAAAATTAGTGGACTAGTTTATGCCGCCTAGACCAAGCTTAGTTCATTCGTTTTTATATCCTAAAGCGTAGAGGTCGTTTCTTCTGCCACCCACTAGCTAAGTGTATTAGGTTTGGGTTGGTTTGGTAGTGTGCCTGAGCGTTGACAAGAAGGATGGCAAAAATTAGTCTCGAGTCCCAATAAAAGATTCCAGATAACATCAACTCAAACTAGAATGTTGAAGGGGCCGAACCGCAGTGGAGGTCGCCCTTGCAGTGGGAAAGTTAAGAGGCGTTCCGTTTGGTGTCTGGTGCACACACTGCCAATCATGTAGATCGAGTGGCTAATATCGATGATGATCTGAGGCCAGGATGCGACCTTGACATTGACAAGCTTGACACCAAGTACGCGCCCGAGAGGCACAGCGTCAAGGGATGGGAAGTGCAGTATGTTGTGTCAAACAGATCCGGTATTAAAAATCGACGCTGTGTGCCTGTATACAAAACTACCTCCTCCACAGTGACTTGTACTATTCATGCTAGACAGCTCATAACACCGAGAAGTACGAATATATGACCTGCTGACTAGCCCTGTACAAAGGGTCTTCTGAACTTTCGTTGCATTGAACCAGCCCCGTGCTGTTGGTCCCTTGCCCCTGTCCATACGGCATTTCAACCAAGGAGGCCCAGCATGAATCCCCGAAGGATGGCCGCAGAGAGCCCGGCGAAGTGTAGTACATACGTATATGGCAAGATGATGTATCAGAGCCTGAAACAACGGATGCCGATACGTACTGTACATGTAGCGCACTGTTTCGATTGAGTGCTTTGACACTGCGACATGACCTGGTAGATTTCTCAGAACAGGCCCATGCCTAGTCCTCCTCGGCAGTCCGGTGGTCTCTGCCGCAACGCACCGTCCCTTGAGAATCACTAGCTAAGCAAGCAGAAAAGTAAAAGGAAGCAAATGAACGAACTGAGGGCGCGTTGAGGGAGACATAACAGATAATTTTGATGGGCTGAAACAGTGGAATGCTTGTGGTTTCAAATCAGACAAAAGGGAAACTCGCCATAAGCTGTCCTTGATTCAGCACCAGGTCGCCTACAATATTTGTAGTCAGTCCGTGTAAGACCCCGAGATATGGCAGCTAGACACGGTCCATTCAGGGAAATATTCTCTGATCTCGGAAAGGCAATCACATCCATTTTCAGACATTTCTTCCATCTGACGGACAATAAAATCTGGGGGTCCAGGGGTCATTTTAGCCAAATTGGAAATTACTTCCATCTCGGTGCGAGGATACAGGGCGAGGGGTAACACCAAAAACTGCTAAAGCATCTGTTCATGAGACTCGGAGTAAGTATAATAACATCAAGCGAGGTTGACGGTTAAGATGATACCCATAAATATGAATGACTTGATTAAGCTTGGGACGTTTTGGTTCTCATTAATTAACCCGAGTGATTTGAGAGCCTACCCAGTTCCATGTGCTGTACAATGCAATACGTAGGTACCTACCTACCTGTAGTATGTAGTAGGTCTCGCCGACCGGTAATAAGTGCTTTCTAACGCATGTTTGGTAGGCGATCATTGGGTGTGGTGTGCAAGCCTCCCTCTCCACACCTTCCATCTCTGGTCTTTTCACGGCACGCGCACCACCCTCCCCAGTGTCTGGGCAGCAACCTACAGAGTACCTACCTCCTCTAGGTACTAACCAAATGGAAGGCCGGATACTTTTCCATGGATGGGTGGCAGGTACCGACCCGAACTTGGCTTTGGCGCAGGAACAAATCATCAATGTCACCGTCTTTTCCAATGTAAGGTAATTTGCTCTTGCCTCGTTTGACTCATTTCCATACCTCGCCGTCTCATCTCTCCACCTTTTTGTACGGAGTACTTCATTTCATTGTCTGCTCTTTCTGACTCCATGCCAATTCCGCTCTTGCTTAACATCATCACTCTATTCTCACATCTTCCAAGCTTATCGTTACCACAGCACACCCTAACGCAAAGCGTCGCCCTCCCACTCCCACTACAACCTTCAAAGATAAAGGGTCCTTGTACCTTGCGCTTGGCGGATAGGCGGGTCGCAAAAAATAAAACAAAACAGGGACTTGAAGAAGATCAGACGAAAACAGTAGCACACTCTCACGCTATATACTCACTAAAGCTGCTCTGATATTTCTATCAACCATTTAATCAGTGTCGGTATACGGCCCACCTGGTCTGCGTCATACTAGATTTCGAAGTATCCCTTGAATTTGGTCTCGGATCTGGTATCTGGTCTCACTCGCCCTCGAAAGTATCCAAGCAGCCCAAGCAAAGGGGAAAAAAGAAGAATAACTTGGCCTGCCCCTCCTTACCTCACCCTGCTCGACATTGCCAAATTAGGATTCAAGTCCACATCTCGACGACAATTGCTCAGTAGCGTTTGCACCAGCAACATCCAGTCTTCAAGAAATCGACTAGAACAACTTCGACCGCCCTATGCCTTCCTAACGAAAAAATCGATCCCCCACTGCTCCTCCGATTTATTCCACGCTCTACTACGACCAACCTTCTACGTGCCTTCCATGATTATGGCTGCGAGATTCACGCCCGAGGCTTTTCTGCCATCGGGCGGCTACGACTCTGATACGGCACTTTCCCTCAATAGCCATCTTTCATGTCGCAATACTTCCAGTATTCCGTCTCCGCTCAACTCGTATCCTCGAGCCGGAACCCTTCGTCATCAATATCCACAGCACTATCTCGACCCATGTCAACCACATAACCAAGATTATACCCAGAGTCAATTACAACGCGGCCGAATCCCTCCTGCGAGTGCTCTGCCGCTTCATCATAACGACTTATCCCCTCTCTCGTTAGACTCCTTACGGGCAGCCCAGTCCGTTCCGCCTAACTACCGGCGTTACCCACAGCAGGCCGATCCTTCCAATACTTTTGAAGGGCACCCTACGACTGTGTCTCCCACTCACGGAGGCCCGCCTCTTACACACGAATTTCGCTTCCCTGCGTCATCTACAGCTCCTCTACCCAACGTTGCCTCATCTTCTGGGCTCGTTGGTGCATCTTTATCGAGATCCGTTTCCGCAGACGCCGTGGCTGCTTCTCAATCTTCGCTACATGTGGTCCAACGCCTCATGCAGCAAAACCAATCAATTCGTGAAGCTTGGGAAGCAGAGCGAAATCATCTTGAAGCCAACCGTCGACGTGTTGAAGAGGTTTACCAAGAAGAGCGGATCATAATGGACGAGGTCCGGGAGAGCTGGGAGACCGAGAAAGAAGTCATGGCCCGAGAAATCGAAGAACTCAAGGAACGAGTTCATCGGCTTGAAGGAGAAAACAGTGCTCTCAAAGCTGTTACAGCCCAAAGCATCCAGGTTACAGGCGTTGTTTCGCCGCTGGCGAGTCAGCGTGGTGGAAGCGGTGAGGGCTCCTTGGACAGTTCCTACTTCCCTGCTCCACCAGGACGACTCGTGTCAAGGGCACAAAATCCAACCATCCCGGTCGGTGTTTCTATGTCCGATGCGTCATCCCTTCCACCCGGCCTTGATGGCGCGTCTCGACGACCTCACTATTTCTCTCCAAGTAGTGCTCGTGTGTCTCCTACAACACAGCCCGAATCATCGCCTTTCGTCCCTCTCGATCCCAGGATGCAGACACAAAACCCGGTAGCCAAGGACTTTCTGCCCTCCCCAACAGAGGACATGGCCACGCCTGTGCCAGTCATCGACGTGCAAGAAATCGACCCTAAGTTGGAAGGTATTCCTATCAAGGCCACTGCGGTCCAGAAGTCCACATTCGCACCCAACGCATCTCCTCCAGAAAATCCAGCCTCTCCAGCGACATCCCCTCCTGGACCTGCTGCTCAAAGCCCGGGGCAGTCTCGGCAGTCGACAAACATACGCGGCTCGTCCAAGGAGTATACGTTACAAGTTCTCTCCGCTGTAGAATCTCGCCGGCTCACGATGCACGCGGGCCATACCCCAAACCATTCCCTTTCGGTTTTCCCTAAAATCAACCCGACCGACCCGGCATCTATCATCGGAGAGGGCGCTACGCCAACTGTTGAATCGGCTATCGATCTCGGTACAGCAGCTTCCATTGCAGAAGGAGAGAAAAAGGACACTCTGCCTGTGCCGGAACAAGCCGAAAGGCGTGATTCCAAGGTGTCATTTGTATCATATACCGAAGAGTTGGATCCGAATGCAGTGGATGTCATGATGGAACCTAGTGACGGCGATAAACCCCTCAAAGGTCCCCTCATGCTCAGAAATATGCCAGCCAAAGACGAACTCTTCTGGGAAGAAGTACACAAGAAACTAGAGCCCATCAGTCAAGGACAGAACGCTCTCCCGGCTGTTATGCAATCTCAGGAATCGGGGCCCACTGCCGGCCCCTCTGGCTTGAATGTTCCAGCGCAGGGGTTGAAACAGAGCAGCTCTATCGGAGGCGATGGGTCTGTTGATGCCCGAGCTGACGCAGATGCTAGCGATGGCGACACTGATGACAAGACCATCGAAGTTGACGTTCCATTGAAACTGAAGAGTACGTCCAATTTCGGCGCCCCTTTTGGTGCCATGTAGGACAGTACCAGAATAGATGCAGGGGGTTGGCCTTCGTCGATACCTCTTCGACTGTCAGGTCCGTCATCAGGTGCTCCCGTACAACCACCTATTACCACACCTAAAGAGAATGATTTCGCATTTTCTACAACACCGCCCAGTTGATGTTACACTTACGATGATGAAGTAATTACGCCCCGTCCGTTTTTAAAGATGTCTTGAACGCACGCTATGATTTACATGCAACGCCAGCGATACATCCGTCTGTCGATTTTTCGAATTGTCTTTTCACCTTGGTTTAGGATTCTGGCCAAGTTTAATGGCAAGCGAGCTCACATGCAATTTTGTGGAATAGGGGGGTAAAAGGATGCACACACCATAGAACAGGAGTATTGGGAGGGGGGGCTTGTTACCAGACCTTTGCGTTTGTTATTTAGGGATCATGGGTTTCTGCAACATGATAAATGCAGCAGCGGTAAACAGTAATGCGTTTACGAGCTTACGACAGGGGGCAGGCTCGTCTGGAATTGTTTATGCGAGTCGAAGCATGGGAGGAGAACTGTGTTTGAATACCCGGCACACAGAAGGAAGTCCGTCTGGGCCATGAATTGTCAAGCGAAGGGGGAAAATAGGAGTTTTCTTTTTGGGAGAGACATCTGGGTCTGACGTATTATCATGAGCAGACAGGAAAGATCAAAAGTCCATAGGAATAGGAGTTGAGGAATGAGTTCATTAGCAAAGATCGACACAAGACTTTCAAGTACAACGTGAGCAGCAGGAGCGTGCCTGGCGATACAGCGCAATTGTGCCGTAAGAAATGGTACATTGACCCTATTATCAATTACGTTTGTAGGATCATCTGCTATCAGTGTTACCACGACTTTGATTATCAGCCGCGATGTGCCTATACTTTCCCTCCAAAGATCACTATCCAATTCGCCTCGCAACGCAGGTGAAAAATACAGACGTGAAGTCATAAGTTATACATGGTTGATTGCCCAACCTTCATGTGTTCACCAATCCAGCGACAACTTCTCAACATCCTCTAACAGAGACTGTATCACAGGCCGACTAGTATTCCGCATCCCTCTTGTCTTGCTGACTTGTTTCATCCGTGTCCAAAATACAGGGCAATCCTTGCTATCGCATTGAACATCCTCCACAGGTCCAACACCAGAGCAGCTACGACACAGGGACAGTATTTCCTGCAAACGACGCTCTTCAGTAGTCAATCGTGTCTGAAGGGAAAGTAGCGCCGAGGGAATGTTTGTGCGACAGATTGGGCAGAGAGGATTCTCTTCCTGTGAGAATTTGATTTTGCAGACAAGACAATGCGTGGACTTCATGTACGATTCGAGAGTCGTTTTCTTATTACTAAGTGCAGTTGCATGGTGGACACGCTGCACCTTTGGCATCTCATCATACCACTGGCGAACATTTGCACCTACGAGATTGAAGATGCGTTCGAGAGGGGGTATGATATTCTTGGAGATATAGTACTCGGCGTCCAGCTGCCACTGTGGATTTTCGAGAAGCTCCTCCGGGGCAACACATCGATCGATAAGTCGAGCTCCTGGAGCACCAGTGATGACAACGTAGGGAACTCTCTCACCATACTGTGGTTCCGCGCGAGCATCCTGGAGCATTCGCTTGGTGCTGATGAGGGCGCCAGCAGGCGGTGCACCTTTATCGGAGTATGTGCCTAGACGAACTTCTTTCGCGAAGCAAAAGTCTTGGACCGACACATTGTTGCGCATGATCTTTTGGCATTGTTTTTGGAAGTACTCCTTTACCTGGCTGAGATCTGCCGTCTCAAATAGTAGACGGAGAGCCTTTCCCTCAATCATTTGCTCCGCAGGCGTACCATCACGACGGACAGTCTCGATTCCCTTGGCGTCAAACTCGGGCTTCGTCTGGTCCTTGCTCTCGTACTTGTAGCCGACGTATCTTTTCTTGGCGAGGAGGACGCAGGGGTGGTAGACTTTCTCGAACTTGAGTTTGATTGGTCTTGGGTTCATCCCAGTGATCGCCTTCGAGATTTCGTTGCCAATGTCGAACGCTTCATCTTTTGTTCGACCTTTCAAAGAGATGAAGAGACTATCAGTATCGCCATACACAACCTCCGCACCCCATTTCTCGACAGAGTGGATATAGGCAATTGCTCTTTCAAGAGTCTCTCTGCCAGTTTGCACGATGCTGTCCGCAATCTCGGAGCAGGGCATACGACCAGAGAATGAAGCTGAAGTATAGCCATAGGTGACGTTGGCGAGCAACTTGAGAGCAAGCTGTCGGTTGTTGAGAAGCTGTTGGAGAGTTTTGTCGTCTTTATCTTGCTTCATACCACTTTTAACCATGACACGGGTTTCGAGGATCTCAGTTAACATCTTGGCAAGGAGCGACTTGCGGATTTCCGTCTTTGCATACATCATACCATTCGGCGCGATGTTGATGTAATCCTTCAAAAGCGTAAGGAGACCTTGCTGGCGTTTGTACTCGGTAAAGCCCATCTTGCTAGTGCCTCTCCAATTAGTGACTCTGCCCAGGAAGGTCGAATAGCAATAATTGTAGGCGATCATGACACTTGGATAGAGACTCTGAAAGTCAAGGACTAGAACAGGGCTGTTATAGAAGGCGCTCTGCGGTTCCATGACAAGGGGCAAACATTCGAGGGCGTTCTGACCACCGACTTGTTTGCGAGTAGGTGATACGAGAAGAAAGTTCTCTGGCTTGGCAATCCTGAACATGATCGACTCTACCTTGAACTGCGATCCGCGTGAGAAAACCGAGAAGAAGTCTACGCCAAGAAGTCGAGCCTGCTCACTAGTTCTGGCAATCAGTTCGTTGGCATCCAATATCTCAATATCAAGTTTGGTGCGGTTCTGGTAGTATTTCAACACCCTGTTGAGCTCTCGATGCTTGCTACTTTTGTACCAACTTGTCAATGACTTCCAAGAGTAATGGGGTATTCGCTTATGTAACAAGTGCCATACGACATTCTCCATCGTGTATTGAAGAAGGTTCAGTTCTCCTCGCATCGCACGCCAGACATTGACCATGTGTCGGCCCGTGACTCGAATCGTTGATGTGGTATTGAATCCCCATCGGTCGTTCTCTTTGCCGAATCTGCCATGTGACTCTGTTTTCATGCGAGAGAACTCGTCACAAAGATTATAGTCATACTTCAATCGCGCTCTCTCGATTAGATAGCCCCATGAGCTGCCATGAACTTCGTATCCTGTCAGGATATCAGGATCGTAATTTCTCACTATTTCCACCATACGGACCATAAGATCCAGTTCAGACGTTTCCTCGATAACATCGGCAGATGTCTGGCGCTGAACACGCTGCGTAAACTCGGCATCATTAGACAATAGCAACATCCCCGACTGGACAGCCCCTGAGTTCTCACTATCGCCGGAAGTTTCGCCGGACTTGATTGCCCAGAAAACACACTGGACTTCATCTTCCTCTGGGTTTGGCACGAAATTCCCTCTGGTGTTCACATGAACTTCCAAGCTCATAGTGCTCATGTATTGAACCTCGTGCTGAACGCTTGTCGCTTTCTTGCCTGGCGTATACTTAAAGCCATGCTTGTTCTTTGGTGTTGGTCCTTCGATTTGAGAGTGACAGTGTCTGTGGGTCAACGGTAGTCCAGATTTGTCTGGCATATTGGCTTTGCGCTCCTGTACAAGCCCCCAATCCTCAACCTCCTTATATGTGGGTGGAGGGGTTGCAAACTCCCAGCTCCTCCAGGAACACTCCTTTCCTTGTCGTTCGTACTGGAGTTCAGTGGTGACCCTGTCGATAGATTCATATTTCAAACCGTAGGTGGCTGGTGATGTCCCTGTTGGATCGAATTCGGGAAGAAAGGGCAAAGTGTTGCCTTCCAAGCGGAATTCTTTCCCAGCGTATTCACGCGTTCGGCTAGGGACGTCTTTCTCGTTACTGTAATATGCATCTTGATAGAGGACATCGGGGAGCATGTGTTCTTTTATAGAAGAAACCACAGAAGCCGCAGACGGGGGTAGGGGAGAAAGTAAATGCGCCTGTGGACTGCCAAACCTGCGCATAGCTCGCTGGATCTTGGACTGCTGACTATCGCCCTTCGCTTCATCTCCTCCAGATGATATCAAGGACGATGATAAAGCCATTTGTGAAAGACCCGCACCAGCGGGCAAAAAGCTACTGGGATCAAAGGAGACATGCTTGGTGTGTCGGCCGTCATCGGTTTGCTGCGAAGCGGACTTTTGACTCAGTTGGCTAAGACGGAGCTTCGTGTTGGGATCATTTTGGTCTTTGACAGTAGGAAAATTCAATTTCTGGTTTGACCCTGCAGCGCCTTTCAAGACGGAGCCGATGCTTTTACTGATACTAGAAGGGCCTTTGAAAGTGGGCGATCCCCTGAAAGCAGATGTGAGTGGTTTGTTCAGGCCTGGTGAAGGAATAGGGACCAAGTCCATCTCGTCCTCGTCGATCATTGGCTGCTCGTCAAATCTAAGCCTTTTGTTGGATATTTGGACTGATGGGGCGTCTGACATCGGCCTTTTGAGTTGTGTTGAACTGGACGAGGTGTATTTTGGTGCGTCAAATGCACGTCCGACGAGCCCCTCATCTGCTGCGTAATCGAACAATTCCGGATTCAAGTGAACGTTGGGCAGCTTGCCAGAAGCCAGGCCACTTCGACCGACACCAAGGATTGAAGACCAGAATGGCTTGCGACCTAATTCGCCGAGACTGATATCGAGCGCTGCCGCCTGTTCGAGGTCGTCCTCTGGTAGTGGGTTTATGGAATCACGAAACCCTTCTGCGGTGGCTTTCTCCATTGCCACCAGTGTCGTGATGACCTCTTCGTCTGAGTCACCAGGCAAAAAGTCATCATGAGCCTCCCCGACTTGGCGTACTTTGCCTTCATCAACAAGAATGCTATTTTCCGGATCCCAGTCGGGTGGCACATCTGAGGGTATTCCCAAAGCGAGTGCGAGTTTGGCCGGGAAAAGGTCCTCAACCGACTCCAATGCAGTGCTGATGTTCTCTTCGTAGGGATGAGGCTTTGCAAAGGTGTCGAAAGTAAGCTCCGCTCCATCAACGGAAACCTTCTCCTCCGAGATGAGGTTTTCTATCTCAGCTCGATGCTCCTCCTCATGAATCCAGCCCTGTGGCAGTGATTCGCGCGGATTGGCCGACATCGATACGAGAACCTCGGGCGGAAACGGACTGCTGCCTCCACTCGGATCTTGCATTTTTTGTTTGCGCCGCTTGGTTTCATCTTTCCATAGACCAGCCATGCTGTAAACGAGCTTCATATCCGAGGGACGAGGGTTGGTCCGCTCAGTAAAGTCATGGTGAAGTGGTCTTTCTTTGACTCGGTGCCTGTTGAGTATATCCTGAACACAAATATCAACCTCAATTGAACAGTGACTGCTTCGAGGGAGTGCAGTTTCGTCTGTAATATCTTCTTGGGGAATAGACTCGCTGTGCCAACGATGGGAAGAATTTGTTTCTTCACCATATTCAGGAACTGGACATCGAAACCCTGTACTAGATGACTCTAGATAATCGCAACCATACAAATTGAAGTCCGTCATAAACTGAAGAAGATATTGGAGATGTGCTTCGTACGGCTGGAATCTGTGCTTCATAATAACACCTTGCTGGAGGAGATCTGCTAGCCGGGTCATGACAACGGGGTTGAACATGTAGATCTTTAAGAAGAACCGATAACCGACATGAAACCCATAGAAGGGAATGCCCTTGACAAGGGTAATCCTCGCCACGAACCTTGCATTATCGTTCTTCTGATCTCTGCGGTAGCTCACAGCTAATGCATGATCGATAGAGAGATGAAAACGGTAAATATAATCGCCGACTAGAGTAAGTTAGTAATTTACTAATACATTAAGAAGTACTGTTCAACAAACCTTCAGCAGGAGATAAACCTCCTTCGTATTCCACGTACAAGTACGGGAACGCGCCATGAATATGAGCGCATACTTTCTGGCCCGTTTCAGTAGCTCCAAAAACGCGAACTATAGGGACTTTTGGTCCTTTGGAGATTTGGGAAGGGCGTATATCGTTACGAAGCTGAGGGTCGTATTGTGTTGCTGTCGCTTGATAGTGGTCGATACAGTTCAATCTGATCCGGAACAAGTCCATATTCTCCAAAGTTCGAATCCATCAGGGGCTCGAAAATTAGGTTTCAAGGATCAAAATAACCAAATATCGCTGGATTATAAATTTGAGTAAGCACAGCTCTCTTGAATGATCTTTTTGAGAATATCTTACTGAGACGCGTTTGCTATCCCTGCCAGCCATTTACAGACGCGCGCGGTCACGTGCTGATAAGCGCTTATCAGCACAATTGTCTGATCTCAGAGTTCCACGATCTACAACCACCCAAGTATCGCCGCTGGCCTCTCCTCTGCATCTTGTCTTTGGTCGCGTTGTCTCTTTTAAATCAAACTTAGCCCTAGGAAGTTTCGCTTCTTTCTCAGCATGCCTGCCCCTCCACCGAAACCGCCACCATCTGGTACTGGCGCAGGTGCCGCGTCGAAGGAGGAGAACATTTACATCCCATCCTTCATCAGTAAGCGACCGTTCTACGCTGGCGATGAGGGCGACGACAACGATTACCTCAAGCATCAGCGTCGTGAGGAGAAAGATGAGAAGTCGCAATGGTACGACCGCGGCAGGAAGGCCGGCCCAGCGGCTACCAAATATCGAAAAGGCGCATGCGAGAACTGTGGCTCCATGACACACAAGAAAAAGGACTGCCTGAGTCGACCGCGCGCAAAGGGCGCGAAATGGACGGGAAGAGATATTCAGGCCGACGAAGTGATCCAGGAAGTCAAGATGGGCTGGGATGCAAAACGCGACCGTTGGAACGGCTATGATGCAAAGGAATATCGCAATGTAGTGGATGAGTTCAACCAGATGGAGGAGCTGCGAAAGCAAGCCACCAAAGGAGAAACTGGTGACGAAGATGCGGACGAGGGTGATAAGTACGCGGAAGAGAACGACATGAGCAAGCATCAGAGTACAGCTACCCGACAACTACGAATACGAGAAGATACGGCCAAGTATCTGCTGAACCTCGATTTAGAATCTGCAAAATACGACCCAAAGACAAGGTCATTGGTGGATGCTGGAGCGACAGCTGATAAGGCTGCTGATGTCTTTGCGGAAGAGGGATTCATGCGATCGTCTGGCGATGCCGGCGCTTTCGAGAATGCCCAGCGTTACGCTTGGGAGGCTCAAGAGAAATCCGGAGATACAACTCAGCATTTACAGGCCAACCCAACGGCAGGAGAGTTCTACCGGAAGAAGGAGAGGGAAGAAGCAGAGGCAAAGCGTGCGGAACGAGAGAAGCTTCTTGCCGACAAGTATGGTGGAGACCAAAATGCCATGCCAGCTGCTTTGCGCAACATGGCTGTGGCCGAGTCCGAGACATTTGTTGAATATGACGAGGCTGGTTTGATCAAGGGTGCGCCCAAAAAGGAGGCCAAGTCAAAATACGCGGAGGATATTATGATCAACAACCATACCTCGGTATGGGGTAGCTGGTGGTCCAACTTCAAATGGGGCTACGCTTGCTGCCATTCATCCATCAAGAACAGCTACTGCACTGGAGATGATGGTAAGATGGCATGGGAAGCTGCTGAACGTCAACGCACGGGAGCCAATCTGATTGAGGCCAAGGAAGAAGAGCCAGAAGAAGCAGTTGAGGAGGATAAGCAGAAGGGCAAAGAAGAGCAGCCGCAAAAACGCACAAGAGAAGAAATGATGAATGGGGTGACAGAAGAGGAGATGGAAGAGTTCAGGAAAAAGAGACGAGCGACAGATGATCCCATGGCCAAGATACTGGGTACAGATGAGCTTTTGACATAGCCAGGCGTTCACCTAAAATTGTTATATTTGATACTACATACCAAAGGGTATAAAAAGAATTGGCCACGGTAAACATCAGGAGATGCAATCAGTAGGTCCAGTTTATGCTACTTGAGCCAGACTTGTCAAACTGTTAATTGATTTGGGTACCCTAATGCTTGTCTAAAGACCAACTTCCCTGTTACCCTTTAGATACGTCCAGATATTACGGCGACGCAGACAACATTGTAGCATTCACGGGGGCAAAAAAAGCATAATGGGTAGACGTCGTGATTGGATTCATGTTTCATGGGATTCATATACACAGGTGGAGAGACACCGGGAAGTTTTTGTTTGTCGTTATCCGGTGAAATCATTCCATTTTTATCCTCTGGCCAACGCCGCAAGCTATGAAGAGAATCCCCTTCCCATGAGTGGTATCCCATCACCAAGTGCCCTAGACAGGGAGAGCCGCTTTTGCATTTTTAGTTGCATTTACTCCTCGTCCTCCTCGTCCTCGCCACCCTCACCGCCCTCGGCGGCCTTGGCCTTCTTTCTGCGGACACGGCCGGGACGGCCACCACCGAAGGGCGAGGTAAGAGCGAAGTCGATGTGCTTCTGGGAGTCGAGACGGACGATGAAAGAAGGAACGTTGACGATCTGCTTTCCGACTCGGATATGACGCTGGCGGATCAGGACACGGGCGTGGTGGATAGACTTGGCGAGACCGAGCTTCCAGACACAGGTCTGGAGACGACGCTCAAGGAAATCCTCGATCTTGAGGGCCAAGACGTAATCCAGCTTCATGCGAGACTCGTCGAGAACACCGACACGGACGAGACGTCGAATGAGGGCGTTGCCTTCGAAGAGACGCTTGGGGTCCTTCTCGTCGAGGGTAAGGAGCTGACTGTTTGATATGTTAGAAAATCTTGCATCAGCGCACACTGAAAGTGCATAGATTGTCATACCGGGCAGCACGACGGATCTTGGACAGAGTCAGACCGACTCGCCAGACCTCACGCTTGTTGCGCAGGCCATACTCGCCGACGAGCTTAAGCTCGGAGTCACTATTATTATCGGTCAGTCTTGATTCACAATCGACTTAAACAGAGTCAAGCTCATGTTCAGTGGCCGGTGATACTGACAGTCGGGCAGACTCGAAGGGTCGGCGGGGGACACGAGAGGTCTTGGAGTGGGCGCGGGGAGGCATCCTGAAGTCTTTGTTAATTGAAGGACTTGGTGATGTTCTATGGTAGCACTTACTTGACTTGCTCCTTGGGTGTTCTGCGGGAGTTGAACTTTCACGAGAGCCAAATCTTAGGCAAAATGTGCGAAGGAAATTTGGCGATCCAATTTCGACATCACGTGTGCTTACCTCAACCCTAAGCATTTGGGAAGGTGCGAGTGGGGTCACCCACAACCGCCCTTGCCCTACCGAGAAAAAAAACTTCGGAAAATCTGAGGTGCCGTCCCACAAGGCCGCTCCAGAAATCCAGAACACCAAAGCGACGGACTTCACCATCTCTTTCGCCAACCCACGACTACTAACCCCAACCCTCCCGCGACCGGCAGATCACACGATTCGAGATGGGTCACTCATACGGAAAGAGAGCGGGCACCCGCGTATGTTCAACCAGCGATTTGCGAATTTCGACGACGTCGGGCATGAGACTGACGATGTGAAATTATAGTATGCCTTCAGCCGGGACTTCCGCAAGAAGGGTATGATTGCCCTGAACACCTACCTCCGACAGTACCGCGTTGGAGATATCGTCGACATTAAGGCGAACGGTGCCGTTCAGAAGGGGTAAGCAACGCCCTTTTTTTCCTGCCAACAAGCGACAAATCCTACGCGAAATTGCGGAACTTGGACGCTTTTGGGAGAATTTTGTGGGAAATGTAGCAGGAGGGCTAACAATGGATTTCAGTATGCCCTTCAAGGTCTACCACGGAAAGACTGGTGTCATCTACAACGTCACCAAGTCCGCTGTCGGTGTCATCATCTACAAGCAGGTCAAGCACCGATACATCGAGAAGCGAATCAACGTCCGAATCGAGCACATCTCGCAGTCCCGATCTCGTGAGGACTTCCTCAAGCGTGTCAAGGCTAACGCTGAGGCCAAGCGTGAGGCTAAGGCCTCCGGTACCGTCGTCCAGGTCAAGCGTCAGCCCCTTGGACCTCGTGGCGCCCACACACTGTCGCTCTCCGAGAACCCCCCCATGACCGTTACCCCTCTTGCCTACGAGACCACGATCTAAAAGAAAAGATATTGCGGGGGTTGGTGGTGCTTGCTTCTATTTATTTGGGGTATTGCGTCCGGATGGGAAAGAATTCTGCATGGCAAGGGCTTGCCTTTTGATGTCTGTACGGCATAGGACCAGAAAAAAGACATCGTTTGAAGCATGCCCCTTCTCTGTATTAGAAGATACCTCTGGTGAACTGTGACCGGCCCATATAGAAGGCCCGGTGACGACTTGGCGTAAAATGAACTGACGCTTCTCCCAATGTTCTTCCACAATGCCCTCTCTCAATCCTGGCGCTAATCATGGTCTCGATGATTCATGTGAAATGTTTTCAGTGTCAATGGCTCAGTGTTTGATGATACATCCGTGCATGATTCCTGTCAAAGTACAATATTGAGCAGTACCCAGCATCTCACCAGTTCGGGACTATTAGTGTCTAGCATTATGCGGTAGATATGCACTCCTCCGTCATCAGGGGGGCCGAGCATTAAGAAACAATTGAAGCCTACAACCGAACGAGTCAAATTACATAACGCATCACTTCTGATCTTGAATTCACACCTTGAATTTCTTATTGTTAGTGCCATCCTGAACTTAGTAGTTTCCGGTATTCATTCAATCCACTTGTGATCACCCAGCGATACCTACCTACCTACCCTGTACATAAAACGACCTGATACGTATCGGCATTCTGTAAATTCTATAATAAGACCTGAAAACATTGCTCGTTACTGTTCTGTATCCCGTCAATCGAAGAATCATCATCGAGACTACACAACATAAATTTGTCCTACGATGTGCTGTCAGTCACTCTGTATATAGCCAAGTGAAATTGCAGCTTGAATCTTTTTCAAGGTATCAATTCATGGACCCCTAGATAGTCCGGATTCTGGTTCACATTAGCCATAAGCACCGTATCTAGGCTCCAACTAACATGAACAATTCTGTTTAGTCTGTCATATCCTAGCCGAATATTGCATTCATATGTGATATATTTGTGTGTTGCGTTTGATGGTGAGACCCTATCTCGAGGTAATTATGTTGGAAGCGAGATAGTTGACTGCAGTCTGTCATTTACACGATTGCCTCGGAGATACTCAGTGTGAGCGCCCTTTCGACATTTTTGAGGGAAAGCGAAAACTTGAACAGTTGAACTGGACAACTCGTTAACCTTCGCTTTAGACTATTCCCGCATCTTACACAGTTCATTTAAATTTTCCGTATACTATAAGTTCTCTGGACCCTTATCTTCAATCAGCTGTGCCCCACAAAACAAGAATACGTACTCCATATGACGATGTCGGAGCCTCTTCCATGGCTACGACCCAGCCACGAAAGCTACGGCATCGAATCGTAGCCAAGACGCCCAACAGTCGCCCGAACTTGTCAAGGCTGACGACGACCTCGAATTCTTGCCCTATAGAAGGGTCTGCTAAACAATTACCGTCCGAATCCTACACTGTATTTACTGATTGTCGACCATTTACCCTCTGCCTAATTCATTTAGCTTGCGCGGCGTTGGGCTCGACGGGGAAATTGTCTCGTGATTTCCAGGGGTTACTACAGCACATACCTTTTGAAGCTCGCGACGAAGTCTACCTACACAAACATCTTTACTTCGCATAGATTGATAGCATCGCGGGGCTTATCCGCAACCAATTAAAAACATGTCTGCTGCTGTGCGCGGTACTGAGCATACTAAGTCAGTGACACATCGCAGCGCTCACTCTGGATACACCAAGCTGACTCCATCATCTTGCGCAGGTCTGATCAAGAGCTTGCCATCAACATTAAGAAAGCTACCAATGCCGAAGAGATCTCCCCCAAGCGCAAACATGTTCGCGCATGCATTGTTTACACATGGGACCACCGGTCCTCTGCAGCCTTCTGGTCTGGCATCAAGGTGTATGTCTTATCATACGCCTTCTATCATGTCAACTTTTACTGATCGAGCGTTCCAACAGTCAACCGATTCTTGCCGACGAAGTCCAGACATTCAAGGCCCTCATTACGATCCACAAGGTGCTCCAAGAAGGTCATCCTAGCGCCCTGAAAGAAGCGATGGCGAACCGCGCCTGGATCGATAGCTTGAATCGCGGCATGGGCGGAGGAGGTGAAGGCATGCGGGGATACGCGCCTCTGATCCGCGAATACGTTTATTACCTCCTTGCGAAGCTCTCATTCCACCACCAGCACCCTGAGTTCAACGGAACATTCGAATACGAGGAGTACCTGAGTCTCAAGGCCATCAACGACCCCAACGAAGGCTACGAGACCATCAGCGATCTGATGGTGCTGCAAGACAAGATTGAGCAGTTCCAAAAGCTGATATTCTCCCACTTCCGAAACGTGGGAAACAACGAGTGTCGCATTGCCGCTCTCGTGCCCCTTGTGCAGGAGAGTTATGGAATTTACAAGTTCATCACGAGCATGCTCCGCGCAATGCACTCAAGTCAGTGATTCACTCACCTTCCACTTTATGATTCTTAGTGTTAACATCATTTCAGCTACTGGCGACGACGAAGCTCTTGAACCCCTCCGTGAACGTTACAACGCACAACATTATCGCTTGGTCAAGTTTTACTACGAGTGTTCCAACCTTCGATACCTTACCAGTCTCATCACTATACCCAAGCTTCCACAAGATCCTCCAAACCTCTTGGCTGAAGATGATGACGCCCCTGCCCTTCCCGCGCGGCCGAAGCAGGAGATTGAGCGGAAGCCATCTCCGCTACCAGAGCCCAAGAATGACGCTCCCGATGAGATGAACGAGTTTTGGAAGAGCGAGTTAGATCGTCAGAACCGAGAGTACGAAGAGCAGCAGCGCATTCTTGAGCAGCAACAACAGCAAGCTCTCATGGCGCAACAGCAGGCACAGATGCAAGCACAGCGCGAGTTTGAGCAACAGCAACAACAACTCATGGAGCAGCAGCAGCGAGAGCAGGAGGCGCTCATGGCGCAGCAGGCTCAGTGGCAAACTCAGGGGCGCCTCGCGGAGCTGGAGCGTGAAAATCTCAACGCGCGGGCTCAGTATGAGCGTGACCAATTGATGCTGCAGCAATACGACCAGCGAGTCAAGGCTCTGGAGGGTGAGCTGTCACACATCCAGAACAGTCTTGGCCAGCAGATGAACAGTAAGGATGACCAGATCCGAGCTCTCCAGGAGCAGGTCAACACGTGGAGGACGAAATACGAAGCGTTGGCGAAGCTTTACTCCCAATTGCGGCACGAGCATCTTGATCTTCTACAGAAGTTCAAGGCGGTCCAGCTCAAGGCAGCTAGCGCACAGGAGGCCATCGACCGACGAGAGAAGCTCGAGCGTGAGATCAAGACGAAGAACCTCGAGTTGGCCGACATGATCCGTGAGCGTGACCGCGCTCTTCACGACAAGGACCGCGCGAGTGGCAGCAGCAAGGATGAGGTCGAGAAGCTCAAGCGTGAGCTTCGTCTCGCCCAAGACAAGGCCGACAATCTCGAGCGCAGCAAGGGTAACGAGCTGTCGACCATGCTTGCCAAATACAACCGCGAGATGGCGGATCTTGAGGAGGCGTTGCGTAACAAGTCGCGCCAGCTGGAGGACGCTCAGATGAACGTCCGAGACGGTAGTTCTGATCTCGAGCAGCTTCTCCGGGACAAGGAGGAGGAGCTTGAGGTGTACAAGGCCGGCATGGACCAGACACTCATTGAGCTCAATGAGCTTAAGATGAACCAAGGCGATACCGATAATGCTCTTGATGGACAGATCGATGCGCTCATCATGTCGAACCTCGACAAGATCAACGACATCATTGACTCGGTTCTTCAGGCTGGTGTTGCGCGTGTGGATGACGCTTTGTACGAGTTGGACTCTAACATGCAAGCTGGTAACCAAAATGCGTCTCCCTCTTACGTACTGTCACAGATCGAGAAGGCATCGGCCAGTGCTATGGAGTTTGCTACGTCCTTTAACAATTTCATCGCGGATGGTCCCAATGCGACACACTCCGACCTCATCAAAGCTATCAACGTTTTCTCTGGTGCAATTGCCGACGTGTGTAGCAACACCAAGGGTCTCACTCGTTTGGCTACAGATGATAAGAAGACCGACTCCCTTATGAACGGAACCCGACAGCCTGCTATCTCAGCGGTCCAGTTCCTTCGAAGCCTCCAGAGCTTCCGACTGGAAGGCATGGATCCCCTGCAGAAGACCGATGTGGTCATCAACAACAACAATGATGTTCAAATGAATCTGCAGAAACTCAACAAGCTGGTTGAGACGTTTGCCCCAGGCTTTGGTCAGCTGGCCAATAAGAAGGGCGACTTGGGCGATCTGGTCGATTCAGAACTCAGCAAGGCTGCGGATGCCATCGCGGCGGCTGCTGCACGACTGGCCAAGCTCAGGAACAAGCCTCGTGATGGATACTCGACCTATGAGCTCAAGGTGAATGATTCGATCCTGGATGCGGCCACGGCGATCACCAACGCCATTACGCAACTGATCCAGGCGGCCACTGTGACACAGCAGGAGATCGTTCAGGCGGGACGTGGGTCGACGTCCAGGACAGCGTTCTACAAGAAGAACAACCGATGGACGGAGGGTCTCATTTCTGCCGCCAAGGCTGTGGCGTCGTCAACCAACACTCTGATTGAGACAGCAGACGGTGTTATCTCTGGCCGCAACAGTCCAGAGCAGCTCATCGTGGCATCGAACGATGTGGCTGCCTCGACCGCCCAACTTGTGGCTGCAAGCAGAGTCAAGGCAGGTTTCATGTCCAAGAGCCAAGAAAAGCTCGAGCAGGCCAGCAAGGCTGTGGGTGCCGCTTGTCGGGCATTGGTGCGCCAGGTCCAGAGCCTGATCAAGGAGCGCAGCCAAGAGGACGACCAGGTAGACTACACCAAGCTTGGCGCGCACGAGTTCAAGGTGCGGGAAATGGAACAGCAAGTAAGTTTAGAAGCAGTTTCCTGACATTTGTTTGCCAACCCTTTCGCTCTCGTGTCTCATACCACGCCCCACTCCTATCTCCGATTCCCCTGTCCCTCCCCTCCCCCCTTCTTCACAAGGTCATTCATTCCCGGACCTGTGCGGGCATAACGGTTACTATATCCGGCAAAGTTCCGATTAGCTTCTCGTATGAGACCAGTGACTGACAAGCCATCAACAAATAGGTCGAGATCCTCCAATTGGAGAACGCCTTGGCATCGGCTCGTCATCGTTTGGGCGAGATGCGGAAGATCTCTTACCAAGAAGAGTAAGGGCGCGAGTCTGGGCTTGCTTTGCTGACAGGTATTCGTGGTATCCCGGGCCAAGAATGTTTCCGGGCTGGCCTCATCATCTTGAGGTAGATGCTTCAATTAAGACATTTAATCGCAGAGATTCTTGCATAATCCGATAAAGTTTTGTATCATTTATCAAGTATCGCCAGTTCATTTGCTATGCAATGGCATTCCTGAAATTTCTACGAAAGAGTGCATTCGATTACTTTGTGGTTGAGCACACGGCGGATGTAATATCGATCCCATGCGTCTGTGATCCAACTAGTTGTAATGTAATTGAACTCCAGTACCGCTCTTGGCCTTGTCTACAAACCAATTGGGATACTCCCTTGCAGCCTGGAAGAAAGGATGAAACGCAAACGCAGAGATAAAGTTCAGCCCTTGCAGAGTGTCGACACAAGGTTGACAAGATGTTTCGCGTGGGTCTTGGCAAAGGGATAGTGTCCCTCGTCATAGGTCGTCTAGACCGGACAATTTCCTTTTAAGCTTATCAGTTTTAGACTTCCGGCACTGTACGAACGATTTACAGTTGCGGTTACGGTTACGGGCAGTCCGTCTCTGAGCTTATCGCTACTGTAATCCAGTAGCTCGCGGTACTACTCGCGTCGCGAAAGAAAGCGTTCTTTTAAGTTGGTTTTCGCGGCTTCTCAAATGTAACACCGAGTTTTTCTCTCGCTTTGCAACTTTGAGTCGCAGAAGGTAGGGCTCAAAGAGCAGCCTTATTCCAAGTAGTCCACTTCTTGTTCCTTCAGCACATCCTAATTAACTACCTTTTTGAGCTGTGACCAAATAAAAACATGTCAATGTCATAAACCAATCAATATACAGAGTATTGAAGTCGCTCTATTGTGGAGATTTAGCCCCTAATTGTAGGCGATCAGTCTGTGGAGGAATGAGTAATTCCAGACCCCTACAAAGCAAATGTGACATGGATGATCCAGCACAGGGTTTCGATGCATGGGTAGAGATGCCAGTGACTTGGTCAACTGATAATTTGAGCGTTCAGTATCCGTTCAATGTCTTGAACGCGGCTATCATGTTATACTGGTATTTCCAAGGATTGGCTTTCATTCCGAAATTCATAGAAATTTCGAGTTAAACGTTACATGAATCATCATAAAT
Source organism: Fusarium palustre (assembly GCA_014899045.1). Taxonomy (NCBI): domain Eukaryota; kingdom Fungi; phylum Ascomycota; class Sordariomycetes; order Hypocreales; family Nectriaceae; genus Fusarium; species Fusarium palustre. Next base: position 102,523 of record JAAVUH010000119.1, on the reverse strand, counting down.
CTCTATACTAGATTCGCAATCATCGCCCACTTGAGTTATGTTCCTGGTCCGCGATCCCTCCTCAGCCCTACTCTCTCCAACATCGAAGATGTCTAAGACGGAAATAGCATGGATGTGTGTATGGGTTGCGTCAAGTAACTAGAGATACCAGGGACCGGGCTAACAGGGATATACTGTAGGTCGTTGGGCCTTACGGTCTTGGCATGTTTGCTCCCATGTCTCAGTGGATAGATTACCTGGTGTACGGGCTTGACCGACCAAGCTTTCTGCCAAGACGTACCTTTAGCTACTTTCTTTGAGAGGGCCAAGCCTGCCAAGGTATGGGTTAAGCCTGAGCCTTTCTGTCTCCGGTCTCGTCAAGTAAGAGGTTAGACAGCCCGAAGGCTTGCTTAAGAGCATGTCTTTGCCCCGCATGTACAGTACTACTGCACAGTACAGCATCGGCATGCCACCATCTAGTAAGCGTTATATGAGCTACCATACATGGAGTGGTAGCGCTACAGCTTCAGAAACGTTCGTCATCTTGAAACCATACGCCACCGTTCGTTTCGTCGTATCAGCGCGAGCGCGAGCTCTCCATCCAGCACACGCCAGCCACGAACACGACAACTGATGCACTACCGGACATGGCTTGCCTACGTAGGCCAGGAACGTAAAACAGGGCTGACACTATCTACGTATTCGGCATGGAAAAAGAAAAGAGATAAAGATGCAATTTGACTGACAGTTCTGGCTGTATCAGAGAGTCGCGGAGCCGGACACAACAAGGATCGTCCTCCTCGAGGCGTCACCAGACTCAGAATCTCGATTGAAACGTCAGTCAGGCTCGTTTCCCAGCTCTTTAATTGTTAGTTATGTGCATACAAATATCTCTCAAGACTCAATTCCAGCAATTGGGGGAATAAGGGAGTCAAGGTATGTGCGGAAGATCCAAAAATTCGGAAAGCGTATAGCCCATTGAGCTATCCTATTCCTGTCTAGCATGTCACTACTCCCTGTCATCCATGCCCCGTCTCAGTGATTTGGGTCGAACATCCCCACACTACCTGAATAGGTTAGATCAATGTGGATGGGTTTGCACATCAGTCTGTGCTCACCCGCAAACCTACCTAAGATCGGGTTGCTGGTACGTACTTTCCTGTTCTTTTTGCCTGGTCTAACGAGCAACGCACTTCTGTCTTTACCTAGGCAACAATTAGTTCGTTGCTGGGCGACAGAAAGGAAAACAGTTGTGTCGGTGTTCAACTGCCAGTGGCAGTGGAGAGAACAACCCCCCCCCCCCCGAAAACCGCCAGCTGTAGAAGATGGATCTGGAGTTGGTGTGTTTGGGTGCAAGGGGCCGCAGGGCCAGGCTCATCAACACCCATGTCCTCAGATCCTGACGATCGCCAATGACTAGTGTCACACGCCCCTAGCTGTCAAACACCCTGCTCCGCCCCACCTGAGAATGCCAATTCGGACCTCACGGATGTCGAGACTACACCAGAGACAAATGAACTGTGTGTATTATTTCATTATGCTAATTTACAGTAAACCAAAATCATCAACGTAGACCTCGCCAGCCTGATGCGAGTGACCTCGACAACTGGGCATTATTGCAAATAGTTCATTCCTGACCTCATGACCTGCATTGTTGTACCGACTCACGATTGATCGTGGAGTCTGAGACTAGAAGTTGGCAAAGAAGCTGTCACCGATGACCTTGTCGGCCTCCTTGGGTACTATCGTAGTATTAGACCAGTCTTAATTCTCATCGAAGAGCTGTTGTCACCCACCCTGGTACTGGTTCATACGATCAAGAATGCCATGAAGAACCTGCTGTATCTGGATTGTATGAGGGGAACCATGATGATGTTGATGACGAAATCCCATTTTCCATCTTTGAAACTTTCAATCTTACATCCCATCGTCCTTCATCAGTGCTAGAAGATCCAATTATGACCCAGTCAAGCATTCTCAGAAAAGGAGTTCCAGTGAGGGTTGGTATTAGCCTCATCGCTATTTCCCTCATGAAACATGGACGTGTTGGTATCACCATGGGCCGAGTCATTCACATTCAGGAAAGCTACTGGAAGGTAAGTTATATGTATTTATCAAATTCAACTAGACAGTCTTACCGGAGAAACCACCTGGCTCGTCTTCAGCCACGTCCATCGACTGCGTGTTCTGAAATGATCTCACACCAGACTCGATCGTCTCATTGTGTCCCTGGGCTTGGTTCTGAGGCTGTGTGTGGTCGAGCATTGAGGCGGAGAAATTATCAGCTTCAGGAGGCTGGCCATCAACAGGAGCTGTAAATACGTCCGACTGTCGAATAGGGGCACCTGTTGCCATGATGCTGTTGGCATCCAATATCTGGTTGTACACCTGGGTGAGGGACTCCACCTCTTCAGCCCGGTTACCGAAATTCGAGATGGGTGGAGTCCATTCTTGGAGACCACCATCAGTGAGCGAAGCTGCACCTTTTCCCGTTAGTCGATGGATTGGAGATGATATGAAATGAATCAGCTGCTCACCTGTTGGGTAGCCGTACACATATTGCCAACACTGATCGTTGACTGTGTCGGGATTGGTACCCACTTCGATAGTGTGGGTTAGGATCGGATGGCCGTACAGGTGGTAAGCGACCACTAACGTGTTGGAGCGTTGCGATAACAGCCTCCAACGGCCACCAGGAACAGGAGCCAGATGGTCCAACACTCTTCCGTGCAAAATAGCGTCGACATCGCGAGTTGTAATTGTGGCAGGCCTCGCATTGCCACGCTGAGGTGGAATGCGAGTTCCAGTTTGAGGCTGAGACTGAGATGCCATTACTGTAGTGTGCAAAGAAAGAGAAGTTTGAAATACAGGAAGCCTCAGAGCGGTATAGAAGCCGGAGTACAAGGTGTGTGAGCTAGGAGAGAATGTTTATTGTGTAATGGTAGAAAGAGAGAAGCTTGAGTGCCGGGGATGGGGGGTCTAAAAAGTTCACGCGCATAAACAACGCCAACACTGGTCCTGAATTTGGGGCTGAGGTATGGGGAACGTGGAAGAGCGCTGCCACGGCTTGGCATTGATAGAACCACACCACCTCATCACTGGTAAGCATACCAACGCCATTTGACTTTATGAAATTCACTGGACGTGTCTCAGTGGTGCCAGTATCGTCGAGAATAAGCGTCATGTATAAGAAAAGCCATTATAAAACGAGATTCTATTATACAAACCTTATAGATTTCTCTAGTAATTGCAGTACTTTTAGTTTTCTAGAATGAATTGGGTTTAACTTACCTAAATGATATATTAATGACATATGAGCAAGTTCTGAAATTACAGATGGAGATTGCATATCGTAACCCGTCTGAACTCAACCTTCAGCAACCAGGGTTTATATCTATATCTACATTCATCAAACTAGAAAGATAGAATATGGAAAATCAGTGATTGATCGGGAACTTTGATTATTGGGTGGCTCCAGACTAAATGTATCGACTGTGACTGGGGAGCTTGTTGAAGAACTTTGAAACAGTAATTGAAATTATTAACTTGCGTTCTAAGTACAGAATGGAGATAGGTTCTGTAGCTGTGTTATGTGTGAGCAACCATGGGTATGCTGTACAGTGGTGAGATCAAAAGAGGTCTTGCAGCAGACTGGTAACAATAGAAAACCAGCATAGCCAGTCGCCGAGTGTTATACACTACTCGATTAACAGAACAAGAGATTTGGGGATAACATAGCAACCACTGATATTATAATAAGGTGTTCATAACTCTGAGAGAATGATTCGCATTGTTGGCGATGAATCAATGAGAGATATATTAAGATGCCATACTGCTTTATTAAATTGTTCTATTGCTATGACTTGAAGGCGGACTGCATTAAGGTCAGAAATCGTGTATACACTACTAAAGGACATGAGAAGAACAATTGCGTCTATTTAAGAAAAGTTCATTATGAGCTCTGATAAACTCGTTTATCTTACTTCAATGCGAGCAATACCATTTCTAAGATAAGCTCAGTTGAATTTCTGGGGACACTCTTTTGCATACTAAGTTAGCTAATTGTTAGATCCCGTTCTGGAATCACACGGTGTTTACCTATTCAAGCCCCGCGATCGCACAAACCAGGATAAGAACAAAGAAAATATGGGCTAGAGAGATACGTACTGTTTGACACTTGCTCGCAGTGCACGCCACTGTTGCCAAGACTGCCCCACTTACGTGCATCAATAAGCCGTTCAGGCGTTTCCACAGTTCGGGCGTTTGCAACTGACAGCACCTGTCAGTGCTACTACAAATTTCCCTCGAGGATGCTCATTTCTTTTTCTTTTTTCTCCTCGTCACACCAACATCACTTCTGATCTTCTTTTTTCACCTAACAACCTCCATCTGAAGAAGATTTCTTCTAACTCTCAAGACGCCAGCAGGACCAGCTCAGGTCACAACAATCCTCACCATGAGCACCCTCATGTTGATGGGCCCTGCGTCTATCGCTCCCTCTGTTTACCAATCTGGATGGACTACCGAGCAGATTGACAACGTTTTTCATGGTCTCGTTCCCCAAGAGAAACAGACTCGCAAGGTTGTTGACATCTCCGCCGAGCTCTATGAGCAGATGGATGAAGGCGCCAGAGTTGCTCTCGCCAACCTCTTCATGTGAGTTTTACTGTCTTGAATTCATTCACACATGTTTACTTATTCTTTCTACCAGGGTTGAGTTCGGAGAGCCTGTTGTCTACGCTCGTGACAACGAGAAGGGTTGCTGGTATATTGGAGTTCCTCGTGACCTGATCGATGATGGCGGACTTATCTTGACTGTTCTTGGTGCTCCTGAGACTATTTTCGTCCAGAGGCCTGAGCCTCCCGTCATGCTCCCCCGCATCCCACGACCTGCCAACGCTTACATCCTCTACCGTAAGGAGCGTCACCAGATCGTCAAGGAAAAGCGTCCTGGTATTACCAACAACGAGATTTGTAAGTAGCATGTGCCATTCTTTTGAACGCCTACTGACTCCTTTTCAGCTCAGGTTCTTGGCCAGTGCTGGAACGCGGAGACTCCTGACGTTCGCCGTTACTACAAGAAGAAGGCAGACGATCTCAAGGAGGAGCACAAGCGTCTCTACCCGGACTACCAGTACCGCCCTCGCAAGTCCAACGAGAAGCGCCGCCGCAAGACCAACACTGTCCCTCATGTGCCCGGTGGTACTCAGCCTGGTGCTCAGATTCCTGCTCTCGCCCAGCCTGTTCATCAGCCCCAGTGGTCTGGCCCTGCTCAGATTGTATCTCCTGCTCAGTTGTATGTTTACGCCACTGTTCAGCAGCCGATCGACGACTAAATGGTTGACAACCACCACGGCTTTCACCGATAAGCAAGCACGAACGTCTCGCTCAGGCTTCACGTTTTGTTCTCGATCGGAAAAGAGTAAGTTTTCTCAGGGTGGACGTAGAATGATGGCTAACCTTACTTAGTTGTACAGAGGGTGGATGACCACTGATCTCGATTGATGGGATTGGGAGACAACGACAAGGAATGGTAATGTGTTCATTGATTTGGTGATACCCATAGTGGGTCGCAGGCAACTTGATCTCTGTATCTCTACGTACTGGTACTGGATCTCTGTTACACGCTGTTGCTCTGATTCTTCACATGAAGCATCTCCTGGGTCTGAAACAAACCGGACCAAGGTACAACGCCGGCAACAGCGGTGGTAGCGCAGCTTGCAACACACTTGCTCTGTTTACTGTTACACTGATTTATGGTATGAAGGTCGCTCTTAATGTTAATGGTTAGCTAGCTACATAGATAGTCCATCGACGACGTAATGCGTTGTCTTATAGTGGGAATCAATCGAGGTCAATCACTGAAGTCTTGTTCTTTTGCCGTGTCACTTATGAAATGCCTGTCTGAGGTTCAAAATCCGAGGACTGATAAAGCTATGCCATGCAAATTGAACATGTCCTACTGCGACCTCTCTCCTCTTACTTCCAGTCTCCTCTACGCTTTACTACCACTCTACTCTCCATGCGAGTATCAAGACGTGCGTACTTGATCACGAAGTCACCATGAATAACTCAAACACACTCCTCCATGACTACGACCTACAGTTTGATCCAATTGTGTATGTATCTAGTGCATCCAGCCAATGCGCTGCTTATGCCAATGACTCAGTCACGAACCACTCCAATCACTGCTCCAGATGAATGTACCGCAACGCCACTCCGAGTTCTTCTCTTTCTCTCCTGACGGTCCCAGTGGGCGCGGGCAAATGTAAAAGGAGCGACCTGTCGATAAAATTAGCTTTCAAGGTTTAACATTGTGTCAGCAGCCAACATTGCAGCCATGGCGTTCCCGTTGCACAACGCCACTGCATGAACGTTGAATGAGTGGCCGTTGTGAGACGTACCACAATTAACCCCGGGTTTCTTGGTAGTAAGGCTGATGCAGGGTTCATCATGTTCGCATCTTGGTGCAACCCTCTTACCCAGCAACTTGGACCATGACTCCTTAGCTTCTATTGGGTCGAACACTCTGTCGGAAGAGTCAGGCTCTGCTTCGCGTTGAGAGACCCTAAGCGGTGGCCGTTCTGTAAGCATAGCTTCTGGAGTTTTTGTTTGTTGCGGACTGGTTGCTCCTCTTGTCGAGACTGTTGGTGTCTTTGTCAGAAAGGGCATAGAGCTTGCCGCCACTTGCTCCGATCTGCTATGCTGAGCCTCGGGCGCTTTGGGCTTGAAGAACCCTTGTAGGGTGCGTTGACCAGGTGCCACCTTGCTCTTGGGATCTTTGGCAACTATAGAAGACTTGGACTTCTTGATTGGTCGGCTTATTGTGTCGGTGACATGTCCAAGCCTTTTAGCGTTCAGCGAACGGGCGGACTGCTTGGTCGGGGCAGGAGTCTCACCCAGTTTTGGTGTAGAGGCAGTGCTGGCCCGAGGCTCTGAAGTTCCATCTAACTTCTCCCTGAACTCTTCAGCGCTACTATTCCCGTTTGTTGAAGATTTTGCAGCAGTGCCCGGATTCGTAGGCTCTTGTGGAGGGGCGGCTGAGGCGGCTTTCTTTGTGAACATATCGCGGATGCTCTGACGCCGGTCAAACTCTGGTATCAGCTTAGCAGACAAAGGAAGCAGATCCTTCGTACTCCAATCTCGAAGGCGACTTTCGCCTTGAAACATGCTAGGTGGGTTCACCATTTCCGGCAAAGCACGTTCTTCGCCGTCTAGCATCACTTTGTCTGAGAAAGTGGCAAAGACCGGGCAATGGTCAGATCCCATTAAGCCCTCCTGAATATTCGAGTAGTTGAACCAGCTCTTTATGCCGTCGCTGCACAAGACGTAGTCGATCCGACTGCCGTTGTTGGCAGGCCGTGTGTTGCGCTTTGTATCCCAGCAAGTATTCATGCCAGCTCGCTCGGGATGGAAGCAGCGACACAAGTCCCAAAGGACAGGAGAGTTACGACCTTGGTCTCTCTCACCCAATACACTCCCTTCAAAGATGAGCTGATTGAAGATGCGCCGCGCAGGCATGTTCATCCATTCGCCCAGGTCGAAGTTTCCTTTGCGAAGTGTCTCTGAGACATTGGTCGAATCCAATTCAGAGCGAACGATGTTCAAATCTCCTGTGAGAATGACTTGTTTTCCTGCATCGACTAGGTTTCGTATCCTTACATCAAGTGCTTGGAGGAAACCGATCCGAAAATCGTCGCGGGTTTCATCGCGGTTCGCAGGGCTGTAAACTCCAAGAAGAACAAAGCCCGGAAACTCGAGAATGACACAGCGGCCTTCTGAGTCCAGGGTTGCTTCGTCGACGATACCGTCGAGCTGGCTAGGTCGGGGATAGCCGCCGATCTGTTGGTCTTCTGGGAGATCGCGGTATCTAGTGGTGGACTTTGGAGGAGTCAATATACCGGTGATTCCTTCTTCAGCTCGGATGGGAGCACATGTAGAGCTGCGTGTGTAGATGGCGACACCAGAGTATCCTGTCAATGTGTTAGGAGGTGCGCTCGAGAAGAGGGAGTGTTTTACCTTTCTTGTGCTTCGGCAAGCTGAAGAAGACATCCCATCCTGGGACGAGAACCATGTCATCGCCCAAGTCTTTTTGTTGAATCTTAGTCTCTTGCATGACAATAATATCTGCTTCTAGGATATCGAACATGGCCTACTTGGAGGTGAGTGAAAGGAATCGGGTGTAAGGTGTAGGAGGAAGAAGCTTACTTGGAAGGTTCTCTTTTCCCTCCAAGGTTGATAACCGAATGGATTCCTGAGGTCTCCTTAGCATTCCGTTTTGATTGTGATTCACTGTGACTAACCTGATGCCGTTGACTGTAGAAGGTGTTAGTGCGAGGGCCTTAGAGGAAGAAGAATCGGATGAACTCACCATTCCAGGTGGTAAGTCGAAAGGTCATGGTTCTAAATACGAAGTTTTGAGATCAACGATGTGGAATTATCATGAATGAGCAGATGCAAATGTCATGAGAGCTTCACGACTCATTTCGGGATATCGATAATCTTGTGGTCATGAGTCGAAGTGTGGAAGGATTCGGGACAGAAGAGGGAAGAGGCAGCAATTGGGAGCATTCAAGGTGATTTATGCAGCCAAGAAGTTCTGAAACAGAACCAATGAGAATCATAGAAGATTTGAGCCTGTCTATATGGAGTTTTGCCCCTTGAATAGCAATACACTCAAGTATAAGACGTCGCGATCCTTGCAATGACGCAAAGCTCCATCGCGTGGTGTTTAGCCTCCAACCGCGCGCCCCCAGCACGAGGTCACGTGTGTAAAACTGCTGCCGTGGAAATTTGGTACCTTACAATTGAGGCAGCTTTCATTGGCAGTTCTAACCGAGCTCGTCCAAGAATGACCTGATCACAAACTTGCTTAGACTCATCAAACGTCAAAGCGAACAACAACGTCCACGATGTCCGCCGTCCGATTTACTCGCGCCGCCACGCGCGCTACCGCCCAGCTTCGCGCTCCCGCCCAGCGCCGATTTGCCAGCACACAGAACGAGTTCATCAAGGAGCGTCAGCACATCAAGGAGCACGCTGCTGGCACCACTGGTGAGTCGACGGCCGACGACACCAAATTGGGTCAATTGGATGCATGAATAATGGTTGCTGACGATGGGCAGAACTCTGGAAGAAGATCTCCCTCTAGTACGTCCGAACTCCATCCTTTGAGCGAATTACGAATCCGGAGTATCGAATGTTGGGGATGACGAGATTGTGGTGACGGGTTGGGATAGCAATGGCTAACATGATTGAAGCGGTGTCGCCCCCTGCCTTATCGCCGCTGGTGCCAACGCCTACTGGCTCTGGAACGAGCATTGGGAGCACTGGACTCACATGCCTCCTCTGGAGGAGCGCACCGAGTACCCTTACCAGAACATCCGCTCCAAGAACTACCAGTGGGGTGACGGAGACAAGGTGAGTTTGCATGAGAAACTCTGGTTGATTTGTACATTACTAACATTGTTGCAGACTCTCTTGTAAGTTGTGACATTATTGTAGTTGAGGAGGCTTGAGCAGCTCCAGCAAAGCTATAATAAGCTTGGATACCAGCTTCAGGCTACCGAGCTCGAAACTTTCTTGCCCTATGATATTGAGAGATTAGGAACTAACACCGTGTAGCTGGAACGACGAGGTCAACTACCACAACAAGGACAAGGTCGCCTAAGTATGATCTGTTGATAGCTTATGCGTTGAACAATTGCTGGATCCCTCCTTCATGGATTACTCCTTCTGGAGATGCTTCGTACATGTTCCCTAGACTTGAATTGACTGATTGTTGAACTACTGGATTCGGAGTTACATGTGAACTGGACAAGGCAAAACTGGTAGCGTTTTGTACCATACAGATAGAGCCTCACAACTGCCATGGTGTTTGTCTGCCTACCTTGGAGTTTCTGGTCTACGTTTCAAGCCTTTACTTACTGTCTCCCCCCAAGTACCGACCTACTGCGCCTAATGTATGCTCGATGTCTTCTGAACATCGCTGAAAACTCTCCTAAGTTTATGAGTCTTCTGGTCTGAATAGCTGCTCAGTATCCTCTGAAATTTGCTAACGATCTCCTAAAACTTATTCTAGTTACACTAAGCTTTACCTCGATCTTAAATAATGTCTTCTAAGTGTCGTCTAAGTCTACACCCAAAGTTGTCTAAAGTTGTCTAATGTTGATATTGTTATTATCTTGCCTGGTATTCAGACAGGCCTTCTTGTTCCCTTTCATCCAACATTTCTCATGAGACAAACTCTTAGCATCCTATACTTGTCATAATTTAAACGCATGATTCATCATTCAACTATCTGGCTGCTATATTACGTCTTGTTCCTGAAAGGTCCCCTTTGACGTCGTGATGCAGCCCCCACCAACTGAGATTGTGTCATCCCACCTCAATAGCGTCGAACGGAATCTTCCGAAGAAGCTCCGGCCAAACAACAACCCCTAACTAACATACAGCACCAATACAGACGCGCCAGCCATAATTGGTTGAGCAATTGAAATACTATTCACAAAAAATTTGTTCTTGAAGATAATTGGAGAATTCTAATCCTCACGAGGCACTTGACGAGGCACTTGTTAGTAGAGGTAGCTTTTTGGCAAGAGCGATCTTCGGGCACCTGGTTAACTTTTGGGCAGGCGCGTTTGGGTGCCGTGTAGAACGTCGCTTGCCTCTGGACGTATCATACCCTGTCATTTTTTCTTCCTTGAATCTTTCCCTTCGATAAAGTCTTTTGATTCATGGCTCGCAATCATGGCTCGATATCTCAACCCGGCCAAAATCGGCCTTCTCGCCCTCGTAGAGCTCTATGTTGAAGGGGCCGTGCCGAGTGATGCCATCTTGCCTGTGCTGTCCTTTGTCACATCTCATCTCATGGACCACGCTCCTTCAAAAGCCTCTGCAGACCAGTCTGAGAGATGGAGCAAAGCAGAGCGTACCGTCGGGCTCGTCATCAGCATCAAAGATTTCGAAAAACTCCTCGGAAGCTACCCTTTTCTGATGGGCATGCCTGGACGAAGATTGTGGGACCAGTTCCTCGGCAAGCTTTGGGATATCAACTCCTTAGATGCGCTTCACAGCTTCTTCGACAACCTGTCTGGGATGCTGGCCAAGACAAAGGAGGAACGGAAGAGACTGGCTGAATCGGGCCAACCCGTAGAAGAGGAGGAAGGCATCAAACTCTCGCCAAACTCTCCTTTTGGAACATTTGTACGGAGAGCAAGACTTGAATACCAACGGCTACAATTTCATGACTGTACAGAGTTGTGGAAACACTTTGTACGCTATCGACAACCAACTGCCTCTTATCTGAAGCGCAAAATCCCCGGATTTGGGCGATTGAGTTTTGACAACGTTCTTTTGATGGGTGAACTAGAGGAGTGGGATCACCAGAGTGTTATGGCATTGGCCTCAGTGGCTTATGGCGACATGCTCACAGGAGACCAGAGCGGGTCGCTCCCTGTGAGTACCGACGACATTGAGAGTCTCCTGGAATTCCAGATTGAACAGATGCAGAGTAAGAGGCTCTCGGTTCTATTTGTTTATAGATACTGATCTGGCCAGAATTCGGCAACAGAATACCGCTCGAGATCCGCCATCAATTCCATGACCTACTCCATGATAGTTACCTTGTACCCAGTCTGACACACTACCTCAAGTAAGTTGGCAATACAGGCAGCTTGCATGGCCTCTAACAGCAAACAGATTCCTTGACTCGTGGCGAGCTGGGGACTATCCCACTGCATTCGATTATCTTCACAGGTATTTTGACTACACCATGCAGAATCGAGACCGTTTGTTCTACCAGTACGCTCTGATGAATCTTGCTGTTCTGCAAGCCGACTTTGGCTGTCACAAAGAAGCAGTAGCTGCCATGCTCGAAACCGTATCGACAGCCCGAGAGAATCGCGACATGACGTGCCTGAACTTTGCTTTGAACTGGCTCTTTCACTTTGGCCGCGCACATCCTGACCTTATACAGAACCTGGAATCTAATAGTATGCTTGGTACGGGCAAGGAAAGTTTGGCCTTTCTCAGAGTCAAGGCCAAGGAGACGGGCATGTGGACGCTGTGGAGCTCTGTTCTACTCAGTGAAGCCAAACTCGGACTTCTCAACGGCGATAGCGTGGCTACGGCGTTTGAGTCTATAGTTCGAAGCTCGCACATTATTGTTGAGAGAAACATGAAGAACATGCTTGGATCTCATTTCTCGCTCACCTCGGCTCTATGGGATAGACTTGGGTTGTCGACTCTTTCGTCAGCCACTTGCGAGGTCTTCCTGAACTGCCATGCTCGCAATGCCATATTTGACGATGAGCTTAAGCTCACTTGCCGCCTTTCTCTTTTACTAGCATTGCGTGGTCGCTATGATGAGGCATTAAGCAAGTTGGAACGGTTGGAGGAAAACTCTCTAAGATCTTGGAAGCCGAGCCAATACTGGCACAAGTATCGGGGAATCGTCAAGCTGAAGAGGGATCTACATCACAACAACCTGGAAGGAGCTGAGAGACTGCTATCTCAAATTCTACAGTCCAAGATGGACGACCTTGAACCCGACATGGCGTTTTTGGTCGATACACTACACATCGAGTATCTTACTCGTCGAGGAGACCTTCAAGCAGCCTTTTCCAAGGTAGACGACATGATGTCGCAACTCCAAGACGAAAAAAAGGATGTTGTACTTCGAGTCAAACTCCTGTTACTCAAGGCTTCTCTCCTCGACAAGTGTGGCCGACCTCAGAGAGGCTTCACAACGGCCATGCGAGCTGCAAGCATTTCGTGGGGGGCTCGTCTCATCCCTTGTCTCTGGCAGGCGATCGGATCTGTATCGAACATTCTAGTTTCGCTGGGGGAATTCGAGGCCGCTTCTCACCTTCTGTTGGCTGTCATTCCCCGTTCTCTAGAGTGCGAGACTGCAAGTCTGGCAGCTCAGCTCTACAGTTATCTGGCTGATGCTAACATGGGACTTGCTGGAAAATGCGAGTCTAAGTCGTCGAAACGGGCGGAATACATGACCAAGGCTCTCGCAGCTGTCCAGAAGTCTTTCGACCACTACTCAAGTATCGAAGACATCAACATGCAATGCCAAATGATGGCGAAGAAGGCCATGATTATGAAGCTAACAGGGGATCTAACATTGGCGGCAGATTACGCTGCGGCGTACGTATCACTCAAGAAGACTGCTGAATCACTAAGTCTTGAAGGGTAATGATTGATGATTGCTGGGATAATTGAATATGTACCACCGGAAACAACTTATGGAGTTCATTATACCTTTATTTGTACAGAGCGCAACACTATGCCAGTCCATAAAAGCTCATACAAGGGCATCAAGTCTATCAATACATGTGCAATATCATCTTGTCCCATGGTTAGGATCTACCACCGCACCTTTTCACCCTTTTTATTCCTCAGCTCACCTCCCTCTGAAATAGCTGAAGCTCGAGGCTCCTCTATTATGTCCGCCTCACTTGCATCGTTGGTCGCCCAGGCTTTCTCGATACAAAGCTCAAAGGGACCATCAACACGATCTGTCAGTCCAACACCAACAGTCAGTACCTTTTGTCGTAACATTTCAGTCTGTGGCTCCACAACGAAGCCGTGGTTCGTTCTAACAAAGTCGTTCCATTTGATCAGCACAGTTTCCCACTGACCCGGGCGTTTCGGAAACAGTCGGTGTTGGTGCAGATCCGAGGGCTCAACACTCTCCGTCTGCACATTGACGAAGTAACTGCGGCCATCGGATTTGACACGCAGGGCGAGGTAGATGTAGGGATCAATGTCCCACATTGAACGACCAAACATGGTGGGTCTTTGGTCAGGGGATCGGAAACCGGCAAAGCCTGTACGCTGGATGTTGGGACGGTCGTCGGGGAGGCGGGTAGAGATGTTGCCGTGAAAACGGGCGTAGGCGAGGGGTGTCTTCGAACTGGTGCTCGACTCGGTAGACTTTTGGAAGTCAAAGTTGCTTTCTGAAAAACCGCCAATGCTTTTATCAGACATAACAATGCAGTCGCGAACACTTTCGGGGGCATTGAAATCGTACAGCGGTTTGGGCTGTGTAGCGCCTTTGATAGCCTCGAAGCTTACGGCTGCGATAATTAGCTTCGAGTTTCTGTAGAGGATCACCAGGATATACCTATTCGTGTGCGCCTCTTCAGCTCGTCCATGCTTCGGCCAAAGAAGCTCCTCGATAATAGCGTATGGGTGACCCTCATGATGGGCAATTAATTTGATGATTCGGTATAATTTTGAGTCGATGTCCAAGCTGTCGCGAGCTTTCGTAGAGCCCAATTGGCTCACCGGGAGTCGAAGAACATGAGGTTTAATCGTAAGAGCAGCTAAAGCTGTGATAGTGAGCCTTCGCTCGGGGAATGGGCTGTCGGGCTATGATGTCGAGTGTCGTGTTGAGGCTCTGCTCGTAAGGAAACATTGCCGATTGGCACCTGATACCCAGTGCATATTGTGATATTTCCGGTCGTGTCAACCCCACCTTGGCACCACCCTGTGCATGGCATTCGGCGTTTAATTATTCCGTTATCGGCCCAGAATCCATGAAATTCTTCAGTGGCAGAAGACTATGATGGCCGAAGCCAGCTCGAGCTCGATTATGCCCCTACGCCGCCGGTAACTACCGGGTGTCCATCCATACCTTTTCTGAGCGTTTCGAAATTTCGGCTTAGACAAAAAGACCGTAAAAGAGAGGCCCGCCAATGTCTTCCTCAGTAATGGCGCTACGCCCCGTCGTTTTGCGCCATAGCGTTCTCGGAGCGACGAGAGTACAATGCCGATACATGTCGATGCCCTCCAGGGAGAGGATGTTGCGAGAGATGCGGAGGGCGGCCACAAAGGACTCCAAAAAGACCGATGTTGAGTCTATGTCTGCGATTCAGAAGAAGGCCAATGACGAGTACTTCAAGTCTGGCGGCGGCCCATTGTTTCCCGGTGAGTGAAAGGTGGAGGGGAGGAATTGACGAACCTCATGATCGTCGCATGCGCCAATTGATACAACTGGCTATGATACACTTTTACAGACAAGAGCTAATGGTGTAATAGGTACTTTCGTCCCCCTCCCTCTTTCACGATATCCTTCCGGCACCAACGCTCTGAACTATACATGGTACCGATTTCGCCAGTGGGGAATCGAATTCCTCTCCCTCCTCCAATTCAAGCTCAAGTCCATGCCAGGTTGGACAACAAGACCCAAGTGGAAGATCGGTCGTGGCAAGATTGCACCTACCGCAAAGAACATGTACATGGAAATGCTTGGGGCGTTTGCTGCGGGTGACAAGTCTACCATCAACAACATATGCCTCGGCCAATTCGGAAAGAAGCTGACTGCTGCCATCGACCGTCGCAACGCTGGCGAGCGTGTCACATTCGAGCTCCTGAAGCTCAACAAGTCTTTATTCTACCCCCGCGTGGTAGCTCACCAGGTTCACAACATCAATCCTCACGACAAGGACAACTGCACAGAGCAAGCCGTCATCGCGATTGCCTCAACACAGCGTGTCGCAAAGTACAAGAAGCCTTCCGACCAGCTTATCCCTGGTAGCACAAAGGTGCAGGACAAGCTTGAGTACGTGGTGCTCTCGAGGCAAATCAGTGAGAAGACGTTCCAGGCTACACCATGGCGAATCTGGGGCACTGTTCCTGCCACAACGCTTGAGTCATACCAAGAAGAGCAAGATTGGATTATGAGGGAGCAGGCCCAGAGAGCTGGATGGAAAGGTCCTTTGAAATAAAAGGATCAATCCGGAATGGCGCTCATGAGTGAGCAGACACAGACAAAGGGGCAGACGTGTAAAACGACAGTGTATCTTGTACGAGCAGCATAAATGTAATATAAAATAGCATTGGGGCCGGCGAACGGATGTTTGCAAAGTACTTCTCCAATTCAGTTCTGAATAATTCGCTTTTGCCAGGAGGGTTGATTGGGTTTTGGTACTATTACCTTCGCACGAAGTGAAGCCGAGTTTGGCAAACTTGACACAAGTCACATAACAAACTGAGAAGAGCATACATGTACGCAAAAACGATGTAACATTTGAGGCTCCAGTGGAGTTTCACTGGCAAGAAACGATCTGATCAAACTAAATAGACTTTTTCCACACATCCCAAACATGGGACCAATACTACTGCACCGATGACTATAAATCGCATGCCACTCCCCGATTACAAAACAGAATCCAATGGCATCTGTTGGAGCTTCGTTTAGAAGAATTTGCCTGTGGTCTGAGACACAAGATTCTCAGAGGGGGTATCATCCTCTCTGCTAACGGGACGAAGATCCAGGGGACGGTCCAGAGCATCGAAGCGATGTCCGCGGACCTTGGCGTACACATACTGAAAAGTGATACGGACAACCATAGCACCGCAGCCCCAGAGGAGACTACCAACAGGTGCAGCAACAAAGGCGCCAAAGGCACTCCAGTCGTTGCCGTACAGACCCTTCTGCACAAGGAGAAGTTCTCCGGCCTCCTGGGCGTTTCCGTAGTAAACACAGCCGAAGATGAAGACAGTCAAGATACCACCAAGACCGCCTACAACAACCTCGAAGCCGCGCCACCAGTAGAACTTCTCGACAAGGCCGATGACAAGGACAGGGATAGTGGCAGCAGAGATTAGATCGGTGATAAGCCAGATCTGAAGAACAGAGGGGGCCTTGAGAGCAATGACAATGACGGGGACGATGATGAGAACCACAATGGCTCGGATGTACCAGATGTTGAGCTTGTTGCGGAAGAGATCGTTGGAGCCTGATGAGACCATGGCAGACTGAAGACTGTCAAAGGCAGCTGTGCTCATGGTGACGACCATGACGAGAACGATGCCAACGACCCAGCTGGGAAGGGTCTCGAGAAGGATAAAGAAGGCAACCGAACCAGAGCCGGCACTGTCTTCAAGAGGCAGGGCTCCTGACCAGACAGCGACCAGACCCGTGGTACCAACAAGGGTAAGAACACACAGAATGACAATGGTGGCAATGGTGGTTCCAATTCGGAGATCCCTGTCTGTCTTGGAAGCAAAGGTTCGCAGCCAGAAGGAAGAAAGGAAGAAGTCGTTGGTCAGAACAGCAACAGGAAGGATGTACAGAAGCTGCCAACCGAGCAAATTGGGCTTGGTAAGACCAGACTCGTCAATGAGAGGTCGCTGGATCTCAGTCTTGGCACCAATAGTGATGGCAGCGATGATGACAAGGCCAACGACCATGGTGCCTTGAACAACATCTGTCATGAACGAGATTCTAAAACCACCAAGGGCTTACAAAGTTAGATGGAGGTGTCGGGCTGCGAGGACAGGAAACACCTACAGGTATAGATAGTGGTGATGGCGCATTGGACAATCATGACCGGGAGGGGGTCAAGGCCGGTCAAGGCTTGAACCACCTGTCCGATAGCCGAGAGCTCAGAGACCATGTATAGGAACAGAGTTACCATTGACATGAAGCTCAAGTACAGCATAGTGATGATACCGTATCGTTGTCGAGTCCACTCAGTGAGGACGAAGCCCTCGGGGCATCGGCGTCGGATGATGGGACCAAGGTATCCAAAGATGAGCATAGGAAGTGCGGACGCAAGAGCGTACACCATCATACCCTGGACACCAGAGATGGTGGCCAGCTCAGGATACGAGAAGAGTATACCGGAACCGAGTGCTACAAGAGTCAGTTGTCATTCCAACGTGTTTTGGGGGAGGGCAGGGGACGGAATCGGAGCGGCAACACTTTTCCCACGCAAGCATTAACTTGATCGAGTATTTACGGTACAATCTCAGCTTCGTTGTCGCACGCCAGGATCTCCCCAAAAGACACGTGTGCTACACACGTGTTTCCGAGGTTGGAGCCAGACGATACGTCAACTCAGCGCCCGTAGTGAGCCACGTCCTCTCCCCCCAGCCTCCCGAGATTGCCTCTCTGGAGCAGGTTTAAGTAAGCCAGACTCAGAAGAGAGAATCTTCTAAACTGAGCCCGGGAAAGGGTTAGTAGCAACAGAGTCCGAGGCAACTCGGAAGGTTGAAAGAGGGGGAGAAGAAGAAGATCTTTTATTCAATGTACGAACCTGATCGTCCATTCTTGACTGGTATACTCGACCATGAGAAGTATCAGGTTGGATGGAGCTCTTGTGAGTCATCATAGCCGTCTTCTGGATGACCGCGAAAGTCTTTGCTATCATTTTGCTGTTGCGCTTGCATTTGCTACCGCTCCGGAGTACTGTAGTGAGAGCTCGAGTAGCTCTACTCACCGGAAGCGATGAAGTTGAGGGCCAGAGGAAAGGCTGTTGGAGGTAATGGTTAGCCAGTGGTTTTTGCATGGGATGTAATGAAATAAGATGAGATGATATGAGTGAGATGCTTGTGAAAGACTCTGTAGCGAGCGCCTTGTCTATCATGTCTTGAAAGCATCTCAAATGCTGGGAATTTCTGACCCGTCTGAGTTCCGTTGCCTGAGAGAAAGTCTGCCTTGGACTGGTTTCTCATCTTCCAAGCGATTCCAGTCCCCATGATTCTGTTTCAATTGTCAGCTTTTGATCATCAGCGAGGCTCGGATGGGATTACGAACAGGAAAGCGCCATAAGTGACGTAGATGACGGCGTTTGAGGCCGCGAAAGATGGGAAACCCATTGCGTGAGACTTTGAGCCTGTGTCGTTTCCTGGGTTTCGTCGTTTGACGTGGATATTGACAAGAAAAGACGGAGGAGTAGAGACGAAAACTGTTGTCCAAGACAAGAAATAAAATAAAAGTCGCGCTGGGTCTGGACTGATTATTTATTTAGCGTTTTAGAAGGAACATGTCCTATACCCGATCGAGTAACGTCCTATCGCCAAACTGACTACAAAGAGGACTCTTGGCCAACACTTTTAGGTCGTCGAATGCTTGTCTTTTCTTTCCATTATTAAAGAGTGGGGGCAGTTGTGCGCTCTAATAAACTGCCTGATGTGATGTGATGACTGATAGATGGGTAGGTAGTCTAGTTACTAGGTATATTACCCACGATAACTGATCGGACGACAATCCACAGAACTAGTTTACCTGAGACATATCATATCATGTGGCGATTTTGGCCCTTTTATTGTTGCACATCACATCTAACTAAAGACTAAGAGCTGGCTGACTTCCTTCAGTCACACACATCATATCACTTACGTTCACAATGATATCAAGGAACAAGGGACACAAGTTTTTGGTGGGTTAAAACCCTTTGGTGAGAACTGTTCTCTTTTTTTTCCTATAGAATTTTTATATACAATTTCATACAATGTTGACAATACCAACACGAGAATAATCTCGCCTTGAGCCAGATCTCCCAACCTGATGTGCCATTTTGGCACCCAACGACATCTATCTGTTAGATTTTATGTCTGTCTCTGGGAAGGAAGGTCCGTCTGTGGGCAGAGTTTTCTGTAGAGGTGTCTGTCTGTGAACCGCAACATCTGTGCGAGTATAACCGCAGGCAACTGTGCCGAGATGTGCTGGAAGGGGTGTTGACCAAACAAAAAAGAAGATGCCGAACTGAACTGAGTTGAGCATCATAGCTCTTGATTAAGCACACACTGTTGGGCTGGGAAATGAGCTTTGAGAAAGAAAAATGAAAAGTAGGCTCAGCACCACCACTGCTGAGTGGACTTGTGCCGCCGATGTGCTGAGAGGTTGGAAAACGGAGTAGAGAACGAAATGTTGAAGGGACTGATCGGTTGCTGAACTGAACAACTGATGCTGGGAAAATGAACGCGAGTGAACATACGTACGTGCATACAAACTGGCAAATCGAGGATGCGTCGAATCAAAGAGTCGGAGATGAAGTGAAATCAGGTCGTCAAAATTTTAAATGCCGAAAGAGAGATGGCATCGATCAAGATGTCAGCCGAGAGTTAATCGAGATACTCACCCGTCGTGATCATACTTGTCGTGATCATACTTGTCGTGATCATACTTGTCGTGATCAGTATTGGGCATTGTAGCGTCGGTATCGTTCCGCTTCAATACGCTGTCGCCTCTGGTGGGGAGACTCGGCCTGAGCATGGGTCGTGTGAACGTTGCTAGAAGAAGCCATGTTATCGTAAGTAGGATAATGAGACTGTGAAGGCAGCTCACGGTACGCCTGAGGGTGAACATATGAGGCATACGGACGACCTTGAAGATCGACTTGCTGAGGGCTTTGGTACTGAACATGAGGGTTGTGGTACACCGTCGCTCGCTCGATAAAGGATGGGTAAGGTGTTTGCATACTTTCCTGGAAGGGAATTTGGGACCGGGCACGATAAACAGTGCGAGTGTTCTCGCCATAAAAGGCATGGGCCTGAGCTTGGTATGGAGCCTGAAGATGCTCCTGGTACACTTGGGGGTGCTCCCGATAGACATGAGGAGGCGCCGGATACTGGATCTCATGCTGGTGAGACGAATAGCCGTAGAAGGATGTAGCACCCAACTGCGCGGCAACAGACTCGTAAGGGACCGCTACATATACATGACCACTAGGGGGAGGAGGCGGCGGCATCATTTGTGCCTGTACAGGAGGGCCAATGTAGGGAGATGGAATAGGCGCTTGTTGAACAGGTGTTTCGTGAAGTGACTCGGGGCTGTCCTGGATGATAGCCGTTTCGCTTTTGAAGGAAACCCTTTTCTTCACTTTGAGGTTTTCCTCTGACTTGTGGTCCTTGTTGAGCTGTTTCTCGGCAAGCTCGTTTCGCTTCAAGTTTTGTTCTGACAAGCAGCCGCGTCGGAGTTTCTTCCTGCTCTTTGCCTTCTTCTCCTTGAAGCCCTCTTCGTCCTCTGTGGTACCAGTGGTTCGCCATTCGCTGGATCCGTCACTGTCTGAAACATGAAGATCAAGGACTGGTGCGAT
This sequence comes from Fusarium palustre, assembly GCA_014899045.1. Lineage (NCBI taxonomy): Eukaryota > Fungi > Ascomycota > Sordariomycetes > Hypocreales > Nectriaceae > Fusarium > Fusarium palustre. Next base: position 81,704 of record JAAVUH010000119.1, on the reverse strand, counting down.
CGGGCAGAGAGCGGAAGGGCCACGTCGGTGCCCCTTGACAACGCCACTATCCTTCTCTTCGATTGCGATCTCACACCGGTCTGCAGCATTTCGAGCGGCTGTCGAGAATGCATAAGACACAGGGCGTCTGGGAGTAGCCAAGCGCTCGGCAAAAGATTTGATCGGGGCATCATGGGGTTGGCTTTGGAGAGGAGACGATCCCGTATGAGATTGGTACGAGGGGGATGCTTCAATGAAGTGCGATTGTCCCCAGTGGACATTGTTACCGGTGGAATTCGGGCCACTTACTTTGTTGGGTGAGTGGATTGGAGTGTACTCATCTAACTCACCAGCGCCAAAAACAGGCATCTTGCTGGGAGAAAGGAATGCCTGTTGTGAGTTGAGTTGTTCTGGTTGAACTGGCATTCTGCGAGTGCCCTGTAGAAGAGGGGGAATTCCGCCAGTCGAGTTCATGCGGTTGTGGCTACTTTGCTGGCTGATAGATACCGAACGACCATGCTGGGCTTGGTGATGAATGGGTGTAGCAGCCGTAGATCCTGGGTGACTATGCTGGCTTTGATACTCGGCAGGTATGTTTGTGTTGGTGTCTACAGATCCTCCACGGCTGTGGTTGGATTGGAAAGACACGATTGAGTTGGCCATAGAGCCTACATTACGGCGATCACTTTGTTGGTTCGCGCGTGCCATGGCAATAGAGGCAAGGACGTGAGGACGCAGGGGCGGCACTAATGGCAGCGGTCGCATCGATAGCGTGTTCGAATAGCTTCGTGCTTCGCGAGTAGGCTTGGCTCGCCTTCGCTCGACCCGCAAGATAGAACCTTCAACGTGAGTTCCATTCTAGAAGCATGAGTTTGTAAGTTGAGAGTTGAGGAAACGAAGAAGTTGTAAGACTTACGAATTGACGCACGGCCTCATCAGGGGCATTGGCTCGTTCGAATTCGACAAAAGCGTATACATTAGGAACTAGGGCAGTCAGCTAACAAGTCATGTTAAGGTGTCCTGGAATCTTACGGCCGCCGTTAGTATCAGGGATGTTTCTGAGATCGATCGAAACGACATCCCCACAGAGGGAGGCCAATCTGTGAACAAGATGTTCATCAGTGTGGGGAGGCAAGCTGCCCATGAAGATCGAGCGACGATTCTTGTCATAGTGTTCCATGAAAGTTCGGTCGCCTGGAGCACGTTCGGAAGGATCTTGACCGATCTTAGGGTCATACAACATGATGATATAGACGTCAGAGTGGCCGAAAAACTAAGAAATTGTCAGACATGTTTTTCTTTGTGACTCTCGATAACTGCACTTACTTTGATGACGTCTCGCCTGGGATCGAATTTCTCAAACTGTACCATTAGGGATGGAGGCACGTTGAGCTTGATTTGGATTCTGTAGTCTAAAGTCTCAATCTTGGCAATCTTCCCATATGGGGAGAAGATGTTGTGTGCCTCGTCATAGTGAACTGTGCGTCTGTTCTTGCGGAAGATGATGTAAGATACTAGAGGACAGTTAGCAACGAGTCGGTATCACGAGAAACTATCATACAGTTTCCTCCACACTTCTCCAGACGAAGATAGCGACCCATGATTTCCTTTCCAGATGCCTTCTGCAAAGCAAAGTCGGCATGTTGGCGTTCCTAAACAACGGGTCAACCATATGTCACAAAATGACTTGAAACTTTGTGTTAACGTACGGTGAACTGAGCAAAGGCATAGGGCATGAGCCGTCGATCACGCTTCACTTTGATGAAGACAGTTCCGTATTGACCAAAAAATCGGGTGAGGTCTCTTTCAATACTTAGATCATCAACGTTCTGGGCAAGGCTTAAGGAACAGGTTAGCAAATAAATATGTCTAACACGTTGACGGATTACTTACTTCGCAACGAAAAGACAGGCCTCGGCGGGATAAATGGCCTGGGCATCAAATGTCTTGCGGGACCTGGTGAAGTGTCGAGAGGCTTCGTTGGTTGCACCGGACTGGACTTGAGATTCACCATGCAGTGTGAGATCTTGGAAAGGAGTTACTTCAGCTTCTTCATTGTGATCAACGTCACAGGAGGGATGTCTAGCGAAGTTAATAAGTCTTTCTAAACTGGAATCTGAACTTGACTAAACAAACCCCCAGTACGGCTGGACACCATCGTCGTAGTCATCATAGAACTCGGGTGAGTCGTAAGCTGTCTTTGCAAGGGTGGGAAGACTGCGTACTTCTTAGTAAAGTTTAGATAGTGGACTACTGTGAATCAAAGCGTACCTTTTGGCGTTGAAGAGAAGTTGAGAAGGTGAGTCTGAAGTGAGTTAGCTTATCATACTTGAAGCACAGTACATGACAAAGAATGAAGACTGGAAGACAAAGGCTTTTAGGGGATCTGATGTCGAGACAATTCAAAAGCCGCGGCCGAAACGCATCTGATCAGACAACTTGGTAGAACTGACAGTAGGTCGGAACCCTATGCCCAGCTCGTCGTCCAAGGCCAGACAAATAGATTACTGGGCAAATACCGACGCATTCCAAGCTCAACAGACTTGAAGTTGTGATAGCCTCTGCGCTCGCAGATATGGAGTAAGGGCACGAGATAAGAGAACAGCGACCACAGGTTACGAAGGGGGGAGTCTATGACATGTGTCCAGAAAAACTGAAAGTTGTAGAAGAAGCAGAAGAGAAATACAAATAAACAACATGAGAAAGAGACGAAGATAAGAGGCAACAGGAGGAGAGACGTTAGGGAAAGTAGGTAAAGACCACTTACTCTTGGGTGAGCCAGCATCTGACTGCGTTTCCATATCGGGGGCGTCGATACCAAACGACGCGAAGGCATGCCTCAGCTGCCGGTTTGAACTCGCAGGCTCGCGCGGGCGGCGATACTCAGGGGGCGACGACATGTTTATGTCGTCGGCAGGTATGATGGTGGCAGAAGAAGATTAGCGGCGGCAGTATAGTAGCGGTGGCAAGAGAGTAGTGATAGCGGCTGGTGAGCGGCGAGGATGTGATGTCAGCTTTGGGTCAAGAGGGATGGAAGAGGAGGGAGAAGAGGCGGGGGGTGGGTGTAGGCGAGGAACAGGAAGAAATATCTACCTTGGTTTCGAGGTGTTGTTTTGTGTGAAGGAAACCCCCACTGGCCCAACGACCACGAGAACTTTTAAGGCGACTGGATGAGCGGGGAATACTTTCTCCGCTAGATGTATGATCTATAGCTAAGTGTCAGGAGACAGGACGGAGCTCGCCATAGTATTGAGAGGGAACATAGGGGGAAATGGAATAGAACCAGGAGTATAGACAAGCATGATACTCCTGAGAATATAATCGCATGATCTTGTTTAAAGGGAAATGATACTATCTAAGTGACGAGAAAGAAGATGACTTCCAGCGAAGCTTGCGATGCTGTGGTATGCCTCGTTTCCTGTTGTCTATAGGGGTAGCAGTGGGGGAGCAGTGGTACTGTAGGGGGTAAGAGAGTCGCTGGTTAAGGGGACAGGCACTAGACGGATGTGAAACACAATAATCCAGGCGTAGAAAACCAAGCTACTTGTGCGAGAGATGCCAGTGGAATCGCTACCGTAATCAACACTACAAAGCACTCAGGAGCAGGCAAGGGACTATCTATGATGCTGTGGACGACTTCCTACGTCTTTCTAAGGCTATCCATAATGGTTCTGATGACACATCTTCCATTTTATATCATTGTTGGGAAATCGTTGCGGTGAAAGGATCGTGGGGTACTTCTATAGACGCAGACAGGTGCCATGACTGTGCATATACAGGCTGCCACCAATCACTACAAATAAAGCAAGTTAGTTCAATAGCTCCTATATGTTGAATCTACCTCTAGAGTCATCAGCAAATATCCAATTCTAATAGTCCTCTTGTAACGAAAGGGAGTCCCAAGTGCAGAGTACATGGCTGCACACTACCAGGAAATACATTGAAAAGTACCTTTGCGGTGGCATCATTGTAATGTTTGCATGCATCTCCTTGAATCATCCATTTTTCCAAAGGTAATATTGGCAAACAGTGATGCAGCTAAAGTAGTAGAAAATCAAAGTAAATGTAACAAAAGATCGTTTGTTCCTACCGAACACTCGCCCATAAATCTTTGTAGGATCGGTAGGATCAGTCCTGAGTATACTTGGAGCATTGTGATGCTATTCTAATTATCCATGTGGATTGCTTTGTCAATTTACGTGCAAAATATTGTAGGGTCTATCTTGGCGAATTTCGAATCTCGAATTTCCCTGGCCCTACCTAATTCTATCACTCATGCACGGCCTTACCTAGAATTCCAAACAACCCATGGTCTCCCATCAATATTTTAAATGGAAGTAATGCCATACTGTTGCTATTTACTCTTCATGTCCTGCCGTGGAGTGAAGTGTTTTCAAAACTCAAGGTACTGTCAAATATCCCAGTCTGGATACAAATCCTACGAAACCCAGCTCTGTCTCTCTGTGTACCCAGTAAGTAGCACTCAAGGCTAGCCAATATGCCCAATAATCATCCAACGCTCTTCGGCAAACCTTTTGCTATCGTGGAGTTCTTTACAGTCTATCGAATCGAATATTTCAGGGGAGCAAATTCAAACGCAAGGACATTCAACCCAAGTCAACACGAGCGATCGCCAAAGCCCGCTAACAATACCTTCTTCCAGATTATCATGGTTCAGTATGATTGTAATATCTCCAAGACCCTATCGAAGGACCCTCTAGAGCGCAAATATGACCGCTCGCGTGAAAACGCTCTATCATCCTGTGGGAGTAGCAGACATTAAGCGCCCACGAGTCCCGACGCATAATGTCGAAGGCTTCGAAGAACCTTGAAAGTCCTACCATCACATTCTACGCCCACAAAGCCTTAGAAACTACCAGGAATGGCTTTCTAGATCTTTTGGTTGCAGAGAAAACAGAAATGGTAGCCAAACTTACCTTCCGAATCCCAACACAACTGCGACATCCATGACACCCTATTATCGATCCATGACTGGATCCAGGCGCCTCAGGTGCGTCATTCGGATAAGGAGAGTCAGGCTTGGATAGTTCGGTGCAGTAACGAATCTATGGTCCAAGAAGAGGCCCTTCCGAAAACTTGGCGGCAGGAAAACGACCAGATAGCCACAAGCCAATACTGAAACATCGCTCGGAAGTCCCAATGCAATCTACTACGCTCCGGGCAGTCGATAGAAAGCAAAAAGTCCTCATCTTGGTCAACAGTTTAGAAAACTATAGAGTCACTACTTCCCATAGACTCGGTGAGTTGACTGCCTCAAGCTTTGATTCTTTGAGCGGACAATTTCTTTGATTCATGAGTCTGACAGTTATCTTTGTCTCAGAAACTATACTTGTGGAACTATGGGATATCCGACCCCTTTTAATAAAGATAGAGCGCGCTGGAATGTTCTTGGGCTCTCAAAGGACGAATCTGGCCAACCTGTTGGATGAGAGCATCATCTGATATCAATATTGCCACTCAGTAAGATTAATCAACCACATGGGGTTATCGGGAAGTGACAGTCCAAGACTTCTTGGCTTCGATTTTGAGCACGCGAGAAACTAGCCTCAGTACAGCTACTTGACCATTTATTAGGAGAGAATCGTCTTACTCAAGCTTGTCTTGTTGATATTTCTAGCTTTCATTCTTAGAGTGCCTGGGCTCCTGTATCTGCTGACAACATTTCAAGCTGACCACTTCTCAGGGGTCTCATATTCAGCACACACACACACACACACACTCACCACGATGCACTTCTACCGTCATCAGAACTCCCGAATCGTATAACACATTTCTCTTGAGTATAAAACTTTCTGCGCAACGAATCTACGACAAGAACCCACCTACGTCCCTAAGCTGAACCCTATCAGCGACACCCCTTCAAATGAATGGTCTGCCTCGAAGCATTTGGAAACTAGTCTTGGTACGAACACCCGACACAGTTAAACCACTTAATAATGTTTGATCGACAATTGAACTTCATGGTCGCAAAGGAAACAGATAGTGCCAGACGACAAATCACAATCGTTCAGCCTCGACAACCAAACACGAGTTCCAAAGAAGGCCGTCTCGGTCTGCTATTATTTCCCGTTGAGTACCTACTATAACAAGGAAGCACAGGATAGCGGGTTCTTCAACAGGAGACTTTGAGCGCTTTGGCCCACTCGTATCCTATGACATTATTCCCCTTGTATGTTCTTGACCCTGATCCAAGGCTATGCCATAATCATGGGGATATTGAAATTAGAAGCTGCAGAGAGTACTGACAATTATTGGTTTGATAGTCAAATACGCAGATAGATCGACGACATAGAATGCCCAACCGAAGTAGTTTACGAGAATTCGATCTGCCGAAGATGAATCGATGATCCCAATGAGGAATGAATACCTTCGACTTTGCAAATATCCCTGAAGAAGGGCGCTGCCACAATTCGACGGTTCAACCAAACTTGCTCGAAAGCTATCCCTATTGGGCTTCAATCCTTCCGTACTGTGGTATTTCAGTTGGTAAGTCTTTAACCACGCCTTCCTTTATAGAAGAGGTTTCGAGCTTTGGATTCATGGTGAGTCCCCTATGTATTCATCGGGATGGGTTGTTTGACATTCTGAAAAGGAGGTTGATCAAAGATGCGACAGACCTTCCAGCACTTTGGTGTTAGGTTGGCATGCGACAGACCAGACCGATTTGGTGACATCAACAAAGCATATACTAGGCAAGCAAAAATATCAGCAAGACCCTTCTGCCCCTTACTGGAACCGAGGATGACCAAGTATTGGTATCCACTTTGACCATTTGGTTTGTTGTGGGTAATATACGTGATAATCTTGGAGAAACTTGGCCGCGAGTTTGGAGCAAGCTCATTAACGCTTAGTCTATGGCAAGATCTTTGAGTATGGTGAGAACCAATGTCTCTTTTAGTCTGACTGCTCTAACTTTCTTCATGATATTGGTTGTTGCTAGCCATTGGATCGCGATTTAGTTACTTGCTATGAACCAAATGCTTCAAGCTCTTGAAAGTCGAGGCGTCAGGAGGTGTAGGTTTTCCTGTCACTGGGCGCTCGAAACTAACAACAGGGTAAAACGGTTTTCCCTGTCGGTGTATAATTCCTGTTGCGAGACAATCCCTATCTCTTGAGAACTTTCGGTATTGTCCCACAAGGGACAGGGCAGAAAGGACAAAGAAGGTCGTGTCTCACAAATGTCTAGGGCCGAGAAACTTGAGATCTAAGACTCAATGAACAACTACAACAATAGAAAGAGAGTTTGTTGGGGAGGTATAGGAGAGCTAGAACACAGCTGAGTGACAGTTGATTATCTTTGGTCGAGTTGAGCCCCGAGAGTTGTCGAGCAGGCAGAAGCTCAAATGTACCAACCTACTTGGCACTAGCCTCGAATCGTTGGAACAAAATAAAGCCAAGACAGCTCCACAGTCAGGTTCCCTACCTCGATGCATTTGAGTCAATTGCGGGCTGAGAATTGATTTTGCATGAATCAGATCGAATTGCTTGTTTCCGGCACTGACCATCCTATGGCACGCCAAGATGTACCGCCGATAGATAACCTCCTTATATCACAAGAACCAGAGCAGTGACATTTCAAGCCATTCTAGTCTTGTCTATAGTTTCATTGCAACTAGCAGACCAGTAACTTGAAATTCCAAAATTGTGTGACAGGCTAACTACTTTTCAGTAACACAAGTCTGTGGGAAGGATACCGAACGCAAACATCGATGCAGGCGTATAAAGAGACATGCAGGTTACACCTGAGTTTTCAATGCATAAAGAGAAATTGGCAGGGTAATGAATGGACGATCTGTCCAGGTAGCATTTCTTTGTGTCCAACATGGCATTAATGCGGTGATTATTGCGAGGTTATGGCGCTTCGAGATATTCGACGGCAAGGGCCGCCTCAGTTTCCACTTTATGGAGTCACTGATGAGGTGAGGCCCAAAATAAGCGACGGCAGATACCATACAAGGGAGACAACTAGATGCGTTACTTGGAAGAGGCAACAGTTACAATGATGCAACGCTGAAGTTTCCAAGTAAATCCTCCCTCTAGTATCCAACTTCCCGACAGGTCGACGTGCAGTAAAGATCACAAGACCATGTAGGAACACTGAGAACTAGGTATGTTAGTAGGCAAGCTGCATGCTCTTTACGGTACTGTACATGTGTGGGGGCAGAGCAATCAAGGACCAGGGCACGGCAGGGTCGATATGATGATGATGACGATGATACTAAGTAGCATGAGCATCGTTCAATTCAACACGGGTTTCAAAAGAGAATTAGACAGGGTTGCATCAAGCTAAACAGTTTGACAGTTCACCTAGAACTTTCTGGCGCTTAACCCGCGGCAATGGTAAAGATGTAGAGAAGCTGATCTGATCTGGTGGAAACATATGTAATCAATCCATGGATAAAAAAGAAGTTCCAGGGCAATCCCTTCCCCACAGCAGACCCCCTCCTTCCATATCAATGCCAAAACAACATGTCAGCAACCAATAGGAGTTGCCCGACGCTACTGGCGGGTAGACATCCGTAGCTGCCTTTTGTCGCTGCAGGGCGCGGATCATGGGTGTCCCCGGGCCTGCCCGTGCTAACTTATACAGGGGATGAATGGTCCTTGGGGCCCTTGGGCCGCGCTTTCCATCCATTAAATCAGAACCTGCGACAAGCCAAGCAGCAAGCAGGTACGTGCGTGCAACTTGACATGCAACTTCCCTACTCACACTGAAATGAAAGGGAAAATGAAATAACCAAGGTACAGGCAAGTACCGTAAGTTGGCCCAACGGCCCATTGGGGCGAGGCTTAGCCTCATTCTCGTTCACGATCCATCTTCTCTTCTCTTTATGTCATCTCGCCCATATACTGAATCTGTGACGCAAATGTTTATGCTTGCTACCTCTTGACTGTCATACGCACCTTGACTTTCCCGTTTTACCAACAGCAAGCCTTGTACAACGGGTTACTTCTATTTGGTCACAACTTGAACAGTCTGTGTATAGTTCTGTTGTCACGATTTTAGCAAACAGAAAAAGAAAAAGAAGAAAAGAAAGAAACAAACGAAACTCGAAATCGCAATCCTTCACTCGAACCAACAAAACGCACCTCAGGACTTTGCTTTATATCGATGGACCAGCCGATGCGTCCGACTTTCAAGGCTGTCAACTGGACTGGGGACGATGGAACGAATGATCAGCAACCGTAAGTCTGAACGCGATGTTTCTTTTTTCAAGCACGACTGACATAAGACCAGATCTCTTGAGGCTCTAGGGCAGGACAAGGTCACTCGTTGGATGAGGGATGGTTTAAAGTACGGTATCCCGTCGATCCCACGCATCTCTATTTAATTAGACCATTTCCTAACGGCTCAATAGGGTTCTTTATTGCGACAACATACCAGAAATTTCCAATGTAGCACGTCCGGTTGACAAATCCGGCAGCTACATGGACATGCTCCAGTTGTGGACCTTGGGTTTTGAGTCTGACACCAATGCGGGAAGACCCTCTCCGCAACTTCAAGTTGATTGCACATGTTCACTTGAAGAACAACAAGTTAAAAGTGAAGAGACATTCTGCGACTTATTGGTTAAAGCTGGAGGGCGTCCATGGTATCCAAGGACGCTTATCGACCAAGTTGTAAGGAGCCCATGCAGCTATGACGAGCTCCTTGAGTATTGGAGACACAATCCCAACGAGTCAGAGAAAGAGCAATGGAGGGTGTTTGAAAGGCAACTAGAAAGGTGGAATCTGTTCTGTCGCTATCAAAAGAGGATGAGACAAAACTCGAACACTTTTAGAGAATACTCGACGCGATGTACTCGACGACTGCACAAACAATCGTCACTTCCAACACTTCATATGAAGCAAGATACGAAAGACCAGGATGCTCTATCACAATGGCTTGAGTATTTGTGCTTTGAGCTATCTGAGTGCAAAAGATACTCGTGGTACAAGCGGCATCATCGAAATTACGAAAATGCCTGGCAAAATGTCGTCGACTCCAAAGTGCTACAACCTCACGAAAGTCAAAAGCTGGTGGAGACCTTTCAGTATGGGTCATTGCATAATGACGAGAGGGCGAGTTTAAGGCACGCTGTTGAAGCTGCCAGCTCGGAGGTTCTATTAGCAGAAAGGGATTCGTTGAATCCATCTTTGAAGGGACCCAAAGCTCAGCGTAAACTATTCGAAGCCCAAGCTAAGCTTGACTCTGCAATTGAGGCGTTCGATCGTCTCCAGCGCCGAGTCGATACAATCAGGAAATATCGAGATACCACATCGGCATACAGAGAAGCAAGAGCCGGTGCTCAACGCCATCAGATGCTTTTACGTTGGATACAGCAACAGATACCATTGATCGAGAAGGATCTTGGACTTCCGTGCTCAACAACGAGTCTGGCTCTGGAAGGCGATATACTCACTGGAACTGGCAGTGACGAGAGTGACGATCAGGGTACTATTGCCGACTCATCCTATACCTCGTTGATAAGTGAATACGGTGGGTTGCGGCGAAGCGAAAGCAAGAAACGTTCTCGTCTCGAGAGTACCTCGGTAGAAGCTACACAAGGCTACAGCAACGCGCCTTCCAAACGATCCAAACATGACGTTGATTCTAGCTCTAACGCGAGCTAGCGATGAAGACCAAGGGCTGTACTATTTATATTCGAAAGGAAAGGGATTTGTCATTTGTGGCGTTATCTGTCAGCGATATCCAGGAGTCCAGGGTCGCTTGGATGTACGTGGCAAGGTGGGTATCAGCTGCAGCAAGTAAAAGGGTCAGGTCAATCACAGAAACACAAATTATTGTCGGAGAGAATTACATGCATGCCCGAGACAATCGTATGCCATCAGCAAGCGTTGCCAATGCCGTGATGGCTTGTTTTCAACCATCTCAAGGGACCGCCACGAGAAGTTCCAGAGACCAGCAAACTTCCCATGCCTAAACCTGCGTCGATGTCACATCCAATTTGATATACACGAGCAGTTTAAGTACCCATCCATATTTCATCTTAACCCTAACCCATGGGCGTAATGGAGTGTCCACTAATATCTAAACACGCTAGGGAGGAACAGAAATGGTTTCCAAGCTTTGGCTGCCAGAAATAAGCCAGCCTAAAAGCATGCCTTCAGGTAATACAAATTGACTTAATAATTTTGTCTCTTCAACAACCATGACCCAAGATTTTGATACCCTGCGGCCACGTCCAAATTGGCTCTGTGTTCCCACTTGGCCAGAAACCTTGGCGCACTTTCCCCCCACGACCCCTGTTAGGCGCTCAGTTCAATCTGGAGGCAGGCAGCTTCCATGTCCTCTTTGACGCCATCGCATCGCCAACAGCTACTGTAGAGTTACTCAGTACCTGTCCAGGTAGCTTAAACCCCCCGCCCTTGCGTCCACCCAACTTCTCTCGCCTCTTCACTTCTCTTCCAATTCTCCAACACAGTCAGCTTTTTGTATTGCTACAAATGGCCTGAACGTCAGACGTGAGATGGGCAATCCTCCCCCCATTCGTCGGGGCTCTTCCACCGGTCATCCTCCACCACAACCGCTTACGTCCGTGACTTCGAACTCTTCGAACTCGATCAAATCTCCCCCGCTGCAGCCCACGACCACGACGATAGCTTCGGATGACGCTCCTCCTGTACATCCGTCTCTCCTTCAGCCTCGCGTAGCTGTCGTCCTCAATGTTCCCACACCATGGCATCCGTGGCTCTTTGCTCTACGGCTGTTCTCCATCCTGCCAGCGCTGTGGTGGGGACTGCCTTCTGCTGTTCAGCTGCTTTTGCGTATCTTACCAGGGCCAGAAATAGTTGTTGTTGTGCCCTCGACGACAGGAGGATCTGTTGCTATGAGTGTCGAGCAAGATGCGCGGTACGCCCTGACTGAAACTGGACTTGCAACTATATGGGTGCGTGTGGGATATGTCCTACCAGACAGCAGTTGGGCAATATGTGTCAGACAAAAGAGCTTGTGCTGATATATTGGCTTAGTGTTTTGCGTCCGGATATCTTTCATTTTTCTTTACAGACTGTCTAATGTCCAGATGGTATGGTTGGCTTCCTCTACACGTCCAGCTAGATTGGTCGTGCGACCCAACACCATAATTGACCAATACACAGGCTCATCAACTATACTCCCCAAGCGACCATGGTTCGACTTCTCACAACCAACATCTGCAACGCCTATCTCACCCAAGTCGTTCTCTCCATCGCGGGTGGTTTTGAAGACCCCCGCCTCTTCCTCCCAGGTTGGATTGGTATAGCCACTGTACGCTCTTGTCTCTCCCCCCCGCACGCGACACATGGGGCTTTCACCGCAATTGACGGACGGGTTCACTGACAAGCTACGTCGCAGACTCTCACCGTTATGTACCATATCACCCACCAAAAGATCAATATTCGCAAGGAGACGTCGACATCTATCAACGTTTTTTCCATAGCCAGTTTCTTTAGTATGGTGACTCTACTGGCGCATATGCACCAGTTCACGCCCGAATATCCCCAGATGCCGATAGTAACCAATGGACGGCGCGCATGGGATGAGGCATCGCGCGTGGTTGCTCAGGTCAGGGGGAGCGTTGAACAACACGGCGACTTGTAGCACATCTCACGCTAGTGTATCTACCTAGGCTCTTGTACGGCCAGCAGTACTCTACTCGCAGAGGCAATATGGCGAATAAGCGACAAATTTGTAGCCACTATCATACTCCTTGTACTATCTACACTCGGTTGAACTATTACATCCCCCTGCTGTTTAGGTTCTGGTATGGGTCGCTTCTTTCACGTGGTTCTGCCAACTTGTGATTCAAGAAACTCACGAGAAAAACTGGTTGAGTTTCGGTCAACATAGCCCAGTTGTCCCACCCATATAGGTGGAACCTGACGTCAAATGCGACATAGACCAGGATACAATCAAATTCACGTTAAATTTGAGACACATTTGAATTCGGAATCGACATTGTATTTGCCTGAGACTACTGCGGGGCTTGCCCATGTAGACATATCTGACTAACGAGTGACTGACAAGCCATGTTTGATAAACAGATGCTTTGCCCGTAGTCTCGTCCTCATGCACGTGAGCGAGGTAGACGTCGAGTCGAAATCGGTTTCGCTACCCGCTGCAGAACGTGCAGCATGTAATAAATACTCTTCCAAAAAGCCACCAGGAGTAAAAGCTCACCCTGAGTGGATGCCCGTCGTCCTAGAGTAATCGGAGCCGAGCCTCGGTGTGTCTGTTGCGAGAGCAAGAGAACACGTCCGGAAAAGGCACAAGCCGAGGTGGCCATGCATCCCTGTCCCTCTACGTCGAGACGCCCGGGAACGGCGACTGACAGGACGACGGGGCATGCAGAGCTTTAGAAACCGTGGACCTTGATGGTCTTGGCATCTAGCTCGAGGCCTTCCTTCTTATCGACAAGAAAATCCTGAACATCTTTACGCTGATCACCCTGGAGCTGGATCACCTCTCCCATCTCGGAGTCGTTGACGATGGTGCCATTGCAGGCTGTGTCGTGTTAGCTTGAATAGAAGGAATTGGCAGGTGTGTCGCTTACCAAACTTCTTCTTGATGACCTTAAGAATCTTCTTTTGGTCAAATTTCTTGGGGAGACCCTGAACAGTGGTCAAAGTCTTACGTCCATTACGCTCTAGAGACACGTTAGCAGTGTGCGCAAACATGACAATTCCGCAAACAGCTGTAACATTGATTCACAAAAACATCCAGCAACCTCACGTGAAAATGCGGTGTAACGTGATTCGAGGGCGACAGCGGCCGGGGTGACTGGGTAGGCAACTTACGCTGAATGCGTATATGGATATAATTCTGCGTCTGCTTGGTTTCTCCGGTGTCCTCGTCGGCTTCGGCGAAGGGGTCTAAGAGCGCGGCAGTTAGTTGTTGTGTTCTAGAGGTTAATAAATGATATCGATGGACAGGCGGTCGAGTGGAGAATTGACATATGGCTGAACACCGACAGATGCAGGTACAGGACGATAAGGCGCTGGGGTTCAATCCAGGAGTCGAAGCGACCTGCGCAAGCAAAAAGCAGTCTTGGTAGGGAAAGGAGAGTGTCCCCGTGGGAACACTGGCATGTACTTACCGTAGGTCTTGAGATTTTCGATGGACATAAACTCGGAGGTACTGGGGTTACCTTGGGAAATGGGTTTTGTAAAAGGGTTGGGGATATGTTCAGCGACCGCTGGCTAGAATAGCGCCTCGCTGTATAGGTTTCGAGAGTATTGGTTTGTGTTCGAGGGATGAATATGTCTTGCGACGGTTTGCGAGATGCAAAGTCTTTAGAAGTTTGCGGGTATTTGTGTTGGTGACGTTGTAGGGAGAAGAAAGGGAACGGGAATTTGGTAGAAGGGGGGAGGGGCAAAGATGAGTAAGTGCTTTGGCTTTGGTGGGAGGGACCTAAGCATGGACGGTGAGGGCTGCTCCTGCCTAAAGTTTCAGGCCGAAAGGCTTGTGAGATGATTTCGGCAGCCATCCACTGTCATCCATGGATGGGGCTTTGAACCACACAGTCAGTGGCTGGGCGGTAACACGGGTAGGAATACAGATACCTACATATATGCACGTATCTTGGTTGTTGTTATCGCAACACTGACTCAAAGATTTCAGAAAAATAAACATGAAACCGGGGCACTCTGGATCTCTGTTATCCTCTATCTCTAAAAGCGGCTGCTCGATAGCAAGCTACCTACATGACGGGCCTCGCAGCCTTGTTCAGGCTTCTGAGCTCTCACTATCACAACAGGAATGGCCAAGTCAAACCGATGTATGGTCCAACCAATCTAAGACTAAGTTCCAGCCGCTAGTCCATTTAACCTGATTTTCCCGTTTCGGGGAAGCCGTCGAAAACGGCAAATGTCTTATCCTCAAGTTGGGCATACAGTAGGTAATTACTTGGGCGATCTTCCACTGTACATTCTACTGACCTAGGTAAGGGCACAAGGCTCTGCGGGTACCTTGCGGCACTGCACTCTTAGGCAGTCTTTTATTCTGGGGAATGCACAAGCTCGCAATCGAGCGGCTGCATCATGCCATATTGCATGGATCGTGATATTTTGGTCTCTACATTCCTTGCTCGCGTGAAAACTGCGGCGTAAAGCTGACGCTTACAACCAGCCATCTGCAAGTCACCCGGACCTTCCTTGTGACGCACAGAGTCAGGGTTCAGCATCATGACACTTAGTACCTATCTACCTTACCTAGGTAGGTAACTTACTGGTGGTACCTTAAAACAGCCATCGAGAATTTTTTTTTTCCCCTCGCAAAGCATGAGACCTTGTAGTTTCAAAGGATGTTTACTGCCTCGGTTTGTTTTTGTTCCTGATTTTGCTACCATGTCAGCTATTTGTCTTGCTACCTGACGTAAGGATGAGAGATCAGAGTATATATGATGGCAGTAACATGTGTAATATAAGATGGCACTTTAGAGAGGGCTACAGGAAGATTCATGGAAAATAAATAACACGTTATCGCATTTTGATCCATGGGTAGATTTACAGATTCTTTACTCTATTAATTACGTTTTGATCTAAACTTGATAGTAATTCTGATGAAGTAACTAACATACATTCTCAAATAAATACCTATGAGTCGCGGTAATGGACAACAGCATTGGATGTGAGTACTCCAAGTCTTTCTAGAAAGCTCGAAAAACATAGGGTAGGCAGGTCAGCTAGTAGCCCAGTCTTCCCTCAGTTTTACCAGCCAGGCACCTCTTTATCCTGATCTTCCCCAGATCTAGAAGCGGATTATTTTCGACGTGATCCATTAACTACTGGCGTTTCGTTTAGTCCCTGGACCCCGATTCGGGACATACCACCTTACTTGCCAGGGCCGAGACTTTAGGGCTTCAGCTACCTTGATGCTAGGGTCTGACAGCTAGCCTCGTTTCAAGAGCGACTAAGATACACCTTTGCCTCTGCCTCTGCCTCTGCCTTCCCATGGACACGACCAACGACTGACCTGTTTATATTCGAACGACCTAAAGCCAAGTCAACTTCGAGTGCACCATAACCTTGGTTGTCACTGTAAAGGTTGACGCGCATAGACCTGCGGCGCTGTACGCCTCTTCCGAAAGAACAGTATCTCACCACTTTCAAATCTTCGTATAGGTTGTCGTTTCAGTCTGCATATCCGGTCATATCGGCAACTCTTCCGCCCACGGTTCTTGACTGAGAATGGAAAATCGGAAGAAGGCTCCATTTGAGCCTGAGGAATACCCCCCAGGATCATTGCCCTTACTCCACGAACGATGCGGCGAAGCAAGCTGGATACCTATGTGCCGCCACACATGCACATTTGAGACCCGGCACTTCGACGAGATCATGCTCAATCTTGTTGAGAACCCCAACCTCAACTCTAAATGGCTCTTCCGTGCAGATGTCATCCATGATGAGAGAACACACCTTCCCGTTCCTGCAGATGTCAAAATCACCGAGAACAGCCCCCGCATTCGAGACTTCATGGGATTTGTTTGTCAAAGAACGATAGTGCGTCGGCTGATACCACGAAACACTCTTCGTGATGCCCCCTTGGATCAGACATGTTCATTCTATCATTCCCCTCCCGGCACAAGGCAATTGAACTCTGGTGGACAGGCTGGTTTAATACGATCTCTTGTCTTGTATATGCCACATGCATCTTCTGCAGCGAAGCTACCTTTTTATCACCCCAAGGTTAGAGGCATCTGCCAGCTTCACGAATGGGATGAAGCCACAGAGACAGGCACGATATCCGTTCACTTCTTACTCTTTGACGCCGAGGAAGACAGCGAAGAGGTCAACCAAGTCAAACTCGGTAGAATTGCTTACCACCTGCTTCAAACCATCCATAAGCATGGGCATGGCACGGCCGCAGGCTACATCAAGAGGGTTCATCACGACGTGATTGTCCCTAGAGAGCGGTTCCAGGACAAGTATTCTGAACTCAAGAACAAGTATGCCAGGTCTCTGGTGCAATCCTGGCTCGAGACCACTGACCCTGCAAAACATGTATTTGAGGATCTAGGCATAGCGGCATTTCTCATTGAACTGTGGCGAGATATGTACAGAGGTATAGCTTTCCCTGGCTTCGTGGACATCGGCTGCGGAAACGGTCTATTAGTCCATATTCTAAAGCTTGAAGGATATGATGGCTGGGGATTTGACGCTCGCGAACGCAAGTCATGGTCTCAATACAACTCCTCATTCTCAGGCTCGCCCTCTGGAAAATCTCTCCAAAGGCTGCTCCTACTACCCAGCATAATACCAGCGGAGACACTTGATGGGAATACAAAGGCTATCGACCCCAAAGACGTTCATGATGGCATCTTCCCGAAAGGAACCTTCATCATTTCGAATCACGCCGACGAACTCACCCCGTGGACACCCATACTTGCAGCTATATCTCAGTGTCCCTTTATCTCGATCCCGTGTTGTAGTCACAACCTCACGGGTGATAGGTGGCGAGCCCCTCCGCCACGGGACAAGTCCAAGCCGAAGAGTATGTTTGCGTCATTGGTTGATTGGGTTGCACAGATCGCAGAGGACTGTGGATGGATCGTCGAGACAGAAATGTTGAGGATTCCAAGTACTAGGAATACAGGCTTGGTTGGCCGCAGAAATATAAAAGACGTTGAAGAAGTCAACGTGCATGCAGTGCTACAAAAGTATGGAGGAGTTCAGGGCTACTACAACAATGTCGCCAAACTACTCCAGTCATCTCCTAGAGGTCATTGAGAAACAATACCCAAAATCTTGTTATCTGCATCCACGCTGCCTTTGCCAGTGTGACGCCATATGAATTCGGTATATGTACAGACTTTACCCATACGTTTCGCGTATGAGATCCGGGGAGAGCGGAGTATAGCTGGCCAATTATCTGGGGCTCTGGCAAATTCACAGCGTTCATGACTTTTAACGGTGGTATCGTATTGGAAGAGACTGCAGACAATCCAACTGTCAATACCACCGATACCGTGTTCTCTCGAAATAGTACGGCTCTCGTCCTACGCCAGAGCGAATTAACTGCATTGGCTCAAATATGTGACGGTTCCGTTTGCACACGCATGCATGGGGTACTGCAGCCGTGTCTGGATATGGAATCCAGACTCTGCAAAGCTTGAGGGTGTCGAGAAAAATGTACCTCTAAGCTTCCAGGCGCAACAAATAAACAGCACCAGAATTTGATTCGAAATGGTATACTTGACTTGCTTATTTTGTCTCTTACATCCTCATCAGTTGAGCTTTCTGTCTGAACAGTCAAGAAAGGTGCTTCACACACGGAATGCGGCATATGTATGGCCATGCAATCACAAACAAGCTGAGCATGCGCCTCTCCCAATTCTTATTGTACTTCGGAAGATGGCAGACACATCACGCAAGCCTTCTTATGCACAACGGCTGAGTGCAGCTCGCCCGTTGCTGATCAGTACCCATGAATCATTAGCAAGGGTCTACAACAAACATCTCGACACCCCGGTCGCGCTGGCGAGCAAATCACAGCAAGCGGGCTCTCCCTCCACTACAGCCATCTCCAACGTTGACGTTGGAATCGCCTCTGCAAGCATCCATTTGTGCCAAGACTTCCGTCTGCCTCATTCACAAGCGAGGCACTGAGACATCTGGCCCACGGCACAAGGGTCCGGACTGCCGCGGGGTGTAATAAGCAAACGATAGAACTACTGCAATGCAATGCAATGCTTATCGAGGGAGTCCTCTAAGTCAGATGCACAGTATCGGGCTAATATACCGACTGGTCTCACCCCAAGCGCCTTGCCGCTTTGCACACCATGGGTTGCCAATACTACCCATTTTAAAGCAAACCAAAGCTGCTGCTTCAGGCGAGCAACTCGGCGTTCGTGCGTGCGATCACTTAATTAACATCTTATCATGTATGATGCATAAAAAGCGCTATTCCCGTCCGCACCCTCTTCGTATACTTAACGCTTGCCTTACAAATTTCGCTCTTAGCCTGTTTCTGTCACCCAGTCTATCATTCCAGTATTCCAGCATTACGACCAGCTTTTTCTGAGCCTCTACGATTGTTGCACAGTATTCCCAAAACCATGGCACAGGAACCGCGCTATGAAGTATACCGATTCGACGAGCAAATCAAGGCTTTGCAAGAGAAAGCCATTGTGGAGGTCCTCACTTCAACACCATCAGAGAAGCAACTGAGACTAGATTCGTACGGCCTAGATAAATTATGCGAAGAACTCAGCGATGAAGTGATACGGGGCATGGTAAGCCATAACGTCCACGTATTGTTAGGCATTGTTTAACTAGGTATTGTAGAATGGACCTCTCGCCAGGTGGGCTACTGGTTGCGGTCTTGTCATCAACGATCTCAATAGACCAAACTTCCGCTCCGAGGCTTTCAGACTACAGAAAGGCAGTGCACTGTGGCCAGGGAAAAATTCTACTGCGCTTCTTGTGCCTTTGAGCAACGGCAACGCTAAGATCGATCTACTTCCACGTGGAAGTAAAGACAGAGTTGCCCACGATTGGGATCCACGCACCGTCATTCACTTGAACGAAATGGGGTTTGAATTCCAGGGGAATGGCAGTGTTCGATTTATCTACATCCTCTTCCAGACGGCGCGCTGCCCCGGATTTCATGTCTGGTGAAGGGCACGTATTGGACATGCTCTTATGAGCCAAGGAAAGGCTGTTCGATGTCTCTCGTTTCGAAATAATGACACCCTCAGCTGTTTGGCTGTACTAATCGCGAGTGTCAAGCGGATGCTTTGACGGCCACCTCAACCATCACTATCATCTCGTTCATCGAACTGCAAGGCATCGGTCATATCAATGCTCTTATACCCACCCACATAATTCAACAACCTTCTCAGATCTCAGGATTTGAACCATAACTTGGGACCTGAATGGACGTCAACTCCAAGATTAAAAGCTCATAGTCTTATGAAGAGACCTTGCTCCACCCCCGAGTTGGTCGTAAATAAGCACCAGTATGTCCGAGAACCCATGTTGAAGGGGAGTTGCTGGTTGGTATATCGGTGAGAAACGGCTTTGGACAAGTGAGAAGTAGGCCAAGCTGCAACGCTGGAACAATTGCCAGTGGTCTTGTGCTGGAAAGGTCTTTAGGACGGAGCTTTGGCATGATGTATATCGGGGTACCCTCAAATTGCTATTGAAGGAATCTCATTAGCACGGCAGCACACTACTCATGTATTTGTTCAGCAATTTGATTCCTATAATAACCCCTTCTCTGACATTGCCTAACACAGCTCTGTCAACTCCCTTTCCGCCACATCACTGCACCCCAATGGCATGAGACTAGTCCTTTACGACTTTTTCGCTCAGACAAATATCAGCCCATGTAACTTCAAACGTCGCTATAAATGTTCCGGGGGAGAAGGAAGCCAGAGTGCGATTGTCACAGGCTGGGGAATTGCTACGCATAAGCACCAGAAAGGAGTCAATACGAGCTTTGATACCCAGATGGAAGTATGGCAATTTGAGACCAGGGCATCGGGAACGAAGGCCACCATTGAATGAGACATGGCGGGACTAGTCTGCGTCACTTTCGGGAGCCTGTGCGAGGAACTGAGCGGGTGAAAATAACACGGAACATCCATGTTCATGAAAAGTGTATTCTCTTCCTCATGCCAGTCGAGTCCCAGCTCGCTGTCGTCATCCATGCTCGTATCCGAGATGACTTTGTGAGGATTGGTTGAATGGTTTGGGACCAGTGTCAGAATGCCGCCAGGTTCACCAGCAGTATGAAGTCAGAGAGAGATAGAGGCAAGATGTCCTAGCACGAATTGGTGTACTGGCGTATAAGGGGGCCAATTCTCCTCGTAGCGGTCGAGCATCCGGCAGTGATTTGCGATTTATGAACTCAAGCCAAGTGAACACTGCTCATTAGTTCGGCATCAACAACAGAAATTTTCCAGGAAAATAAAATGTTACTCTATTACGTTATCTCGCAAGTCGTTGACCCAGCAAGACTGGATCTCTGCTTGTTAGACTTCGACCAAACGACTAACATAGCTTGAAGTTAGACCTACCTATTCTGCCAAGTTTCAGCCTCAGACTACCACTAGTCTAGTCAGGGCTCAACTCGTAGTTCACCTTTCCATTCCCGTAGCGAATGGCAAGCAGCTTTGTGAGATGAATACATCAAGCGTTTGTTGATGGCGCCGCCACTCTTGTCCTGTCACGTTAGTATCTGCTACCCGCCCCCCTGGCACATTTTAAAATGCGATGGTAGGATTACATCGGCCGAGAAGAAGCAATTATGTCTTCACTTGCCGTTTGGCTATTGGGAACGTATGGTGAAATCGATGTTTATCATTCTTTCAGGGATTTGCTCCCCTGTTGCACGGTCTGCGATCTTGCTTTCTCCTCTCTTTATCGTATCCGTCGCCTTGGTTCAAAGTTCCAGTAGGGTATGCTCGTCATCTTGTTGGTAAGAGAAACAAACTCTGTCGTGAATCCTCCGCATCCCAGAGTTGGTCTCTCAACGATGCAGGATGCCACGTTGAGTTGCGGATATGTGCAGATGGCTTATTATTACAATGCATACGACTCTATAGGTCAACTTAGTGCCGTTTGGTATAGGCGAGCGAGAGCCAACCCCTGTCCGCACGAGGACAGAGGAGAGAGAGATCAGTTACTATAATACTGTACAGCACATATTGCGTCCAATATCAAAGCAGGCATTAACTGTTATGGACTGATTCGGCAGACTCCGCTCGAGCAATGGGTGTGAAGCACAAGGACAGGACATCAGTATCAGCAGTCATGTCCCTCGATCCAACTGCAGCCGCTTCGATTAGTCGTTAAGTGACAGGGTACAGAAAGAACCCTTGACGGATCTCAGGTCGGAGAAAACGATCGAGAATTTTGTGGGCTTTGTCTCATCCCATTGCTCGCACGAACAAGCCAATGCTTTCGATGGGTCTCGTCGATATAGATCTGGCAGGTAACTCGATCCAAGAGCAAATTATTTGTGATCCAGATCCTCGGACGCGAGATCGATAGGATAGAATCAATGTACCTTGGTAAGATAAGAAAAAATGTCATTATCATGTCATCCGTACTCGACCCTTGTACTCCATTATGCTTGAATACAGGATTGAGGTCCAACAACTGGGCATAGTGGCGTTTCGCTACATGGCAGCTTCTCCCAGCTTGGTTAGACCCCTTCCCCTTCACTCTGTTTGACTTGGGGCCTCAAATCGAGAACAGACCTCCATGTGGTGCTACTGGACGGGAACATCAGACGGGCAAGTTTGGTCCGAGCCTGCCAAGACGTGTTGCATTGCAGGTCGCCTGGTCTAGTGGTCTAGCATGGGACCCCTGCTGCTGACATGCAGCTTGATGGCTACAGCTTTTGACTGTCTAGACTGTCTGTTCATCAATCCATGACAGTCAATATTACATGTGTTCGCAGGGTTTAGATAACATCATTTCTCTTCCGTGGCGGAGAGACGTCTTTCATCTCTCATTGGTGTGTGCCGTGCTGCTTTGGTTACCCAGACCGAAGAGATGGAGGAGCTCAGTTGGCAGTGAACAAGTGACAGGTACAATGATATGGTCTCCGTTGGCTGCAGGAACCTCTGCCAGCGATACAGAGTAACGCAGCGGAACACGATCTGTCTTACCCGAGGAAGTGTGTCCCATTATGATCGTCACCTTGGCTTCTCCTTTGTTTCCTCCATGTAGATGCACAAAAGCGCCTCTATGCTCTCCATTACTGGAACCACGATAGACAAATATGATCCGACTTTTTGCAATGGCTATCCTTTGAACATCAGGCTCTAAAAGTGCAACCAGGCGTTGCATGGCGTTGGGCTGTTTGCCTCACACTAATGCAGGTGGACACAGAGGGGTCAAAACTTCACTGTCGCCCTAACGAGTTCATACAAGGAGAAAAGAGATTGCTACAGCGGATAGATGCTGTTATGTCAATTCGCTTGGGCTACATTCTTCTTTTCTGCACCTATCAATGTGACTATTGAAGAGGAAAGCAATGAAAAGAGGCCCTGGTACCGGTACGCCTTGCAAAACAAAAGAAAGAAAGAGAGAGAGACAAAGCCCTGATTCCGAGAAGTAATTGATCCACGCCCTCATAAAGTCACAGATGGTATTCCGATCCTCCGCGGTACATGTACTTATCCTTCCTCAGTTCCAGTTCGTCCTTTCAAAGGCAGAAACTCAGGATCTGTATCCGATCGTATGCTTCGATAGCCTATTGATATGTTGTCTTAGAACAGGGGCATCTAGGGCATTGTCAGTATGGGTGATATGCAGCAACCGAATGCTTGATGTACCTCTGTGATAGTCTTTTCGAAGCTCAAAAGGTTCAGGTGGTGAGTTTCACATCCTGAGGAAGACTTAGGTTTGCTTCTTCTCCTCGTCGCCTTTGCCGGACTCTGTGCCTCCATCGTTGACACCGTCCTGGGATACATGATCCTTGACAGTATGCTCACCAACGTTGGTGGTCTTCTCCTGTCCAGAATTAGTCTTCTTCTTGGCCGTGGCTTTCTTCTCAGCCTCAAAACATACAGTATCATCCTCGCGAAGAGCACGCAGGCTCTGTCGCTTGAACTTGGCCATGTTTCCGACTCGGGTAAGAGTGTCGATGGTCTTCTGGTTAGTAAGGCCAAGGGTCATGCGACGGAGATCCTCGCGGGTTTCCTCACTCAGGGGCTGGCCATCCCCGTAGTTGTTGTTGTTGGCCTCGGACATTGTTGATAGCTAGCTGGCGATGTAGAAGTATCACACTGTGTAGTAAAGACTAATCTCAAAGATGAGCCGGCTCTTGAAGAAATGTTGACGGTGGTAGAGGAAGGAATCGTCAGTCGCAATGGGATCCCTAAAGAAAAGGTGTTCGCTCATAGAGAAGGAACGGCGAGAGACCTCAAACGCTTCATTGATGACTTGTGTCATTAACACGGCGTTTGTAGAGCAGAAAAAGAATGATGGCAACAAATGGTATTCGAAAACGAGTGGTTATTCTGGGTCAGAAGATAGAGAGTGGTTGACTGTTTGCTCAGCGTAAAATTTTGTTGCTGTCGAAGCTGCGTTGCGAAATGGATAGTCAAACGAACACATCGCGAGAAGTTCGCAGTGGGCAAATACGTCACAAACGAGGTTTGTTGACATAAAAGGCTGCAAAGCCTCAACTGTTTGAAGTTTGAAAGCGTGCGACATCGGAGAGCCCGAACTCTCACATCTCAAGGATACGAAGTATACACCCAAGAACTTAATCAAGTGATATCATGAGTACCTAGTCCACGTTTTATTTATAGCTACTTGAGTATATGGCCGTCTTCTATCTGTCAGACATAGAGCTGATCGTACAACACGCCATTGTCGACTACTTAGCTTCATGATGGCTTGTGTTCTGCGGTACTTGGGATGCCCTGCGAAGGCCTACAGTTAACTACCTCTAAAGATGTCGCCAAGCAATCTTTCAAGTGCCCGCCTTGCTTAACATGAACCACATCCTTTCGAGTCAAGCCAGGGCGCACATATGTCATGAAATGTTGAAATTAACTATCTATGCCATGTGCTCTCAATCTGAGTTTCCCGGCTACAAAACTCCAGACATCATTGCTGAGAAGACCCTAGTCTCTGTATGTGTTTTCATACCACATCCCGATATAATTCGATCAAGAAAACAAACCCTGCAAGGCGCTTCCTGTCCCTGCAGGAAGACAGCAACATGCTTGGGATTAACAAAATGCATACGTTCAACGCCCAGCAGTTGAGATTTACTGACTGGCGAGAGGGGGGAATCCTGCTAAGTGCAAAACATAAGGGTCGTAATAAAATTCCAAATGCAAATGCAAGCAGACAATACATCGACTTGCGTAGTTAAATCCAGAGCCTCTGCCGTAGATTTATTGTTCAGGTTTTGGTGTGCTCGCTTCATCTCGAACACCTGTCGAGTCAATCTTCTCCAATGGTTCATCGTTCTTGGCGTCGTTCTTTGGAGTCTCTTCTGAGGGCTCTTCACAGATCGAACTTTGGTCTGCCCAGCTTACAGTTCTCTTCCTTCTCTTCGGAGTAGTCACATTCTCCTCAATCTTGTCTTGGACAATCGCGTCCTTGTCTACAGTATTCGTGCTCATACGAGGGAACTCTGCAGATTCTCGAGTGGGTGTCATTGGCGGCCGACTTACAGAGTACTTGGAAGCTTGCACGCGCAGGGAGCTGCTTCGCATGCGGCTGATTCGGGAGGTGTCGCCTCTGTTCATATCAGCGTCCCACTCTGCAAAGTCCTTTGCACTCCATGAAGCACGATGGTTGCGCCCACTCCGAGGCAGACTGTTGACTGAGTGACGGGAGCCAGCGCTATTTGTTCGGCGGGGTCGGTTGAGTGGGTGCGCTGGATGAGACGGGACTTGCGATCTTGTGTTTTGCATCGTTGGGAACGCATTGTTCTGAGTGCTACGCCGTACATCGCTCACGTTGAAGATGGACTGGGACAACTCTGCAAGTTCATCCACTTCGTCTTCCTTAGGCTTGGAAGTGCCTGCTCTATCCTCCATGTGTTCGAAATATCGAACGCGAATATCGTCGATCTTCTCGGGGAAATCCTCACGGTTGCGGGATAACGACATCCATGTAGACACCATGCCGAGCACTATGAGAACCAAGATAGCCGCGGCAAGGAAGCACTGGACCACGAGAATGATCATGCCAATAGCTGTGGCTGCAACGCGGCTCAGGTCCAAAGTTCTCAAGAACGCGATGGAAAGGCC
Source organism: Fusarium palustre (assembly GCA_014899045.1). Classification (NCBI taxonomy): domain Eukaryota; kingdom Fungi; phylum Ascomycota; class Sordariomycetes; order Hypocreales; family Nectriaceae; genus Fusarium; species Fusarium palustre. Next base: position 55,995 of record JAAVUH010000119.1, on the reverse strand, counting down.
AGTGGTAACAATCTTGGAGATCGAGAGTAGCCAGATAGCCGCCGTTGTGTTACGAGACCCTTCAAAAGGTTTTAGTTTGATAATAATGGTCAGAGCAATGATCTCGAATATGAGAAGACCATAGACTTGGGCCAGGGGGCTTGCACGACCACCACCAATAAAACAGGCGCGCACAAACTGATAAGCCAGGTACACTGTGAAAAACCACCAGCGAGTGGTTCGGTAACGAGCCGAAAGCCACCCGAAACGTTTGATATATGGCTCATCTTGGTGAACTTTGGGCCTTTCAGGATCTTTGTCAACAAACCTGATTCGTCGGATTGGGAAACTGGCAAATAGGCGTGGCTTTCGTGCCTGTTCTTCCTCGCCAATGGAACTTTCGAGGGCTGTCGCAACAAATGGGATCTTCTTCAAAATCGTGCCTTGCTCGAAGCGAAGAGTGTCAGACACTACCTCATATTTGCCTTCACGCAATCTGGTCGAACAAGCATAAGCTGTAAGTCCGGCGAATCCCATGAACATGATGAAAGTGATGGCGGCGATCGCAGTCGGCCCTGCCGGCGCTTTGATCGAGAATTGGAACATTGCGAGAGTTGTCATGACGAAGAACGCAATGAAGAGTGTCCGGAGCAGACCAGCAACCATATATCCAAGCCAGTGGGAACGGAAATAATCGAAGCCATCCGACTTGATCAGCTTGCACTTGGCACATAATTCAAGTGCGAGCTTGGAAAACGCTAGAAAGACAGCAACGGCTGCCAAGACGACGAGAAGCCAAATAAGACCGATAATGAAAGCGTCGTTCCGAGGGATCCCGAGTACAGATAACACTCCCGGAAAGCCAGAATAGTCACCTGGCAGCGGCATTCCCGGATTACGAGGTTCTCCAGCCCAACTGTAATCATACGGATTGCTTGAATTGAAATCGTTTCGGCGGACGAGCGCCTGTAAGATACCATCTTGCCGAATAATCGCCCTACTCTTTAGATTTCTGCCAAAAATCTGTTGTGCCAGACCACCTCCGTTGTTGATAGGGATCGATCCCGCGGAGCCGACCTGACTTGCGTTACCTGAGACACCAGCAAAGGGACTGATAGCCTCGATCATATCGTTGCTCGCGAACATGCCAGCAGTCCAAGCGAAGTTGCTCCACCAGGCAGGAAGCAGAGCGGGCCAGTTGACAGACAGCGCTCCTGAGAAAAAGATGGATTGGAAGGTCTCAAAAATGATCAAGATCGAAAACGAATGGGCATAGTGCATTCGCATATGAGGAATTTGTACACCGTAGATAGCAGTTGCAAACGAGGCCAAAACTGCAAATACGGTGAAAACTCCAAGGACCGTTCCAACGATTTGTGGCTGCGAAAAGGTTCTGCCGTTACTCATGGTGGCCTGGAGGCATCCGATTTCGGTTTGTGTTGAGTTGGCAAAGATCCGTAGGCGGGAGAAACCTTCCAGATCAGGAATATTCAGTGCGATTGAGGGAATACCAGCAATGTCGCCAGCTGAAATCGAAGTAGTTATGTATGCTTCAATAAGCTTTCCAGCCTCCAGAGGACAGAGACTTGTGACGTTCTCCGCGCATGGATCGTAGGTTTTGTTGAAACGCTCCTCCCCGTAAACCTCGATAGAGAGATGCACTTTTATCTAGTCAGCGAGGCCCGGCAGGGCAGGGCAGGGAAGGGATCCATAACATACTCATGACATTTTCCCGACGAATATTGGAACTTCCGTATAGGTGGAATGACACTGTAAGGTTATCGGAGTAGTATGCTGTGTCGAAGCCAGTCACGTTGAACAAACTTCCATCGTTCAAACAATCGTCGAAGTCGCCTGTGTAAAGGGAAGGGATCCTGCTAACGTCCAAAAGGTCATGAAATACGCCATCGTCACCCGTACCGTTGATGAATATCTTGTCTTGAGCATATGCAGTCGGAATAATTCCCATAGCAGCAAAGAGGCATGACAACACTGTCAAGGGCCGGCGAGTCGCAATCATTTCGACGGTCGGGACGTAGTGGTAAGGGGTCGGAAGAGGCGGAATGCGGGCGAGCCCGCCAGGGCAGATACTACGATACAGATGTCGCTATCTGAGGTCGATTATGATGCCGAACAGTAGAAGGGAGTGTGTGGTGAGGCTTGTAAGTCTGGCGGTAGGAGATCGGCCGATTTGAACATTAAGGTTGAAATGCAGGTCTCAGAATTAATATTCTCGGTGAGTATTTCGTTGACTGGCTACGTAAGCCGCTATTGCTGGCGGTAAGAAGTCGTCGCGAAGCGTAAACCGGGCGTTATAGATGGTTGATCATCGGAAGATTGTCAAAGGAGAGAAAACAAGAGACACCGAGTAACGGGAAATTAGAGCTTGGTGTTCTTTGTGCCAATGCAAAATCTCGTGTTGTAGGTGTAACCTCAAAGACACAATAGTGGCGCAGCGGCTGGGAGAAGCCACTAAAGATCGGCGTCCTCGCGACGGGAATTTAAGGTTGACGGGCTTGACGGGTTGGCAGCTGCAGGGGCTTTAATTAGGGGAAGGAGTCGACGGGCTGTTAATCGACAGATTAATTGTATGGAGTAGATAATGAGAGTTGAAGCGTGCGACACAGTTTATTCAACTCAATTTGACAAAAGTGACATCGTTCAGGATAACGAGAATGATGATGATGATGACAAGAAAATAGTGCGAATTCAATATGCACAGAAACAAGGAAGGTTGGGAATCGGATCTTGGAGAATTTCTGGGCAAGTCCCTAAATTTGGAGAAGCAGGTCTTCGCAATACTACCTTAGTAGGTAAGGTACAACCCAGCACAGATTGCACCGTTCCATTTACGAAAACAAACTACTATCGCTTTTAGGTATCTTTTTCCATCACGGCATGGTCTCGACCACAGAAGACTAAAAAGCAATCTTTGCTGTTAAATTAATGACCATCTCACCGGAATGATTTCACTTTCAATTTGATTGTTCCAAAAGGAGGTCTACTTTTATATAGATCGAAACTCATGCGACAAAATCCTTTCCTCAGCAGTCGATGCAACACGACTCGAGTTTTGCTCGCCCTGCTTGCTCATGACGCCACCATCAATGAGTGGGCTTGTATTGGTTGGCCGACAGCTTCCAAAAATTCAAGAGGCGGGGAATTGTCCTTTCCACGTGTCGAGCCTCCAGCGATTGCGATACTTTTGTTGGAACTTGGCGAATTGAGAGGGCATCTCTGATTGGGGGATCTTAGGGAGGGCAAGTTTTATCAACTGACAACAGCGGCTCGTTGCGAATTCATCACTTTTAATGTATCCGTTACTGCACAGGCGATGAAGACTGTTTATGGTACTGATACCGAGTCCGTCACTGTCAAACGAGTAGACCTTTGTAAATTTTGCTTGTATTGGACCTCAATCATCCTTCTCTGTAAATTTGGAGAACTGTTGACAGATTGACTCAAGGATACGGCTGGTAGTGCACCATTATCAGACCTCGTCTTCAGCAGTCGAGTTGCTTTTTGATCACAGCTCTTTTGTGATCATCAAATACTACCTAGGTACAATAGTCGTTTTCGCCATATGAAACATCACCATCGTATGATTCTATATCCGTAGAAACACTTTACTCTCCTGGGATAAATTTGATGGTATCCTCCTTCTCAACTCACCCACCACTCGTGCTGTCGTACTACGAGGCCAATCCCAGGTAACAAACAACAAACCAGTGGATGTCTCTTATTACCTACTCATAGAAAGAACGGCGACATGTCTAATCTCCTCTAGTGTACTTTTGGCAACATGCAAAGGAAGATTTCCATTTTTATTGAGAGTTCTCAAGGTCACCTCTCGGACTGTCGGCAGCAGTTTCGACCCCGTAGTAATGATTCTTGGCTTCCTCATCCACTGGATCCGGGTGGACGAATGGAGCCGGATCGTGGAGCAAACCTTGGCAATCAATGGCGACTAAATGCAACAGAATGAGCGTATCTTGGAGTTGCCTAGGGGATTGACAGACTGGTACTAGATTATGATCGCCAAGATTGAAGACGTAACCTCAACGCGCCGTTCTGTAATGAAGCCATTGTGGCAGGATGCAAACGAATCTTAAACGAATTCGAGAGATTATTCTAGCTTTCAAATATTCGCTGGTCAATTCTTACACTACAGGAACCTGATCGCCAGGGGAGTCGCCAATAACGAGTACGTCGACGGCAAATGGTCAGCATCTGACCACCAAAATTCATATCTACGGCACGTCGGGGAGGCGATTTACTCTAAAAGAACGGAGCGGGGAGTACGCAAACATGAAAATCCTTCTACACCTGCGTGGCTTTGTCGATCATCTAACCGATTGAAAGAGCAGGAAAAAAACTGGGTGACATCAACGGATTACTAAGAAAAAATATTTCATCCATCATGACTGAGGGGAAAGAGGACCTCTTCTCTTCCCACTTTTGCCGGGCGATCGCCCGACAACCGGTCGCGGACCATTTCATGGATCCCGGCAGCCAGTTTTAAGATACAAGGCTGCGGAGGGACTGAACCGGGCTCTGGAAACAGTGATTCTAGAGAGAGTCGAGACAGAAAACCCGTTGAAGTGCTAGAGATAACGCTGCAGTATCATGGAAGGTTACGATAAAGAGGCCGGCTGCTTTCAGGCACGGCAATTTGCCAGAAGCCAAAAGGCCACGGCCGGCCTCTTCGACTCTCAGGAACGGGTGGTGGGTATGAATGTATGGAGCGTGGGTTATGTGTGGATGAAGAAATGGTTGTGCCATGGAACATGACCGCAGGATCTCTTGTTCGCATTCTTACAGCACCCTGGCACCTACCTAATGATGAAGATGGATACGGAGATGCAGATGGGGTTAAAGAGGGCCCCTCCCCTACTGCAGCTGCAGCGGTTGAGGATTTCACTGCTACCTCGCCAGGTAGGTCGAATTTTCGAGGTACCAGGAACTGGTTGCTGGCCATGGGAAATTCGAAAAGGAAAATGATGACCCATGTTGTGCATCTCGCCTTATCATTGCAGTTTGCAGTTACATGCTAGGCAGGTGAGTTGGTTGGTGAGCTCTGGAGTTGTACAAAAAGCGCAATCGCGACAATAGGGCTTGTATCTAAACCATTGTGCCTGCTATAATCAAAAGCTATAGAGACTCTTCTCGGAGACCGTCGCTTCTACATGAACCTCTCTCATCATGATTCCTAAATAGGTTGCCCATGTCCATGGCCGCCCGAGAGCGACGCTCCGACGACCTACTGTCCCTAGCGCCGACATGCCCAATAATGCTATATCTGATTGGTCTCTGAACTCCTCGGCGGCATGTATAAGCCTCAAGTCCCGAGCACGTCATTGAGAGCTAAAAGCGCAAACCCCATTCATTTTTTCCTCTTTCTGACGGTGAGGGCCGCGAGCTTGGTCGATGCCATGGAGGCAATTGGATACATTGGCCGATTTCGTCCGTTTCGCCAATGAACACGCAATTTTTATCTTCTCTTACTCGTTCTCTTGCTCGCTGGAAATGTACGTTACACCCCTCCCTATCCAGTCAACCCCAGTAATTGTTGTTTGGACTAGGGATGGGGAGAGGGGACTAATCATGACAGGGTGGATGTATGAAGACGAGGTGGATGAGCATGAGGATCGAGGTACTTTTCTGTATTCCCGCTGAAAGATGATTTAAAATCGAAAGAATTCCTTCTCCGCTGTTCATTCTCCCATTCTTCTCGTTCTCGTCGTCTGTTCCTGTTTCGTCGTCTTCTATCGAATAACATTTGTGCAGTCGTTGACCACTACGATTGCCTTAATACAACACCGAGATTCGAACCGACTCGGTTTCTGAAGCTTCAATTCCTTTATACCCTTCCAAAAAAAAAAACACCAGAAATCCTCACAACGCAATGGCCAACACTCCTCACGGTGGTGTCCTTAAGGACCTCTTTGCTCGTGATCTTCCTCGCCAATCCGAGCTTGAGGCCGAGGCTCAGCAACTCCCTGCTCTCACACTCAGCGAGCGACACCTTTGCGATCTTGAGCTGATCCTTAACGGTGGTTTCTCTCCCCTCGAAGGTATGCGCCGCAACTTTTTCTCACGATGATCTTTTTTTCGGTTTTATTTTTACCGCTGGATGGCGCGGAGCTTTGACGGACGAATTGCGGTGCCCCGCCCCCGCATCTCCGATCGCCGCGATTAGTTTGCGACAGGAACATTATTTTTTTCGCAATATGAGTGAGAATCGGAACTGACCACCAATTTTACAGGTTTCTTGACTGAGAAGGACTACAATGGGTAGGTCTATGCTAAATCTACACTCGATGGTTTCGAGAGCTAACAAATTATTCCAGCGTTGTTGAGAACAACCGTCTTGCCGATGGCGCTCTCTTCTCCATGCCCATCAACCTGGATGTCAACCAGACCGAGATCGACCAGCTCGGCCTCAAGGCTGGTGCTCGTGTCACCCTCCGCGACTTCCGTGACGACCGAAACCTCGCTATCCTGACCATTGAGGATATCTATCGACCTGACAAGTAGGTTGTCCCCATAGCGTTGGCTGTCGCCAAATCATCGGTAGCTAACAGACGCTTTACAGGGTCAACGAGGCCAAGAAGGTCTTTGGCAGCGATGATGACACCCACCCTGGTGTCAAGTACCTTTTTGATACCGCCAAGGAGTTCTACGTGGGTGGTAAGCTCGAGGCTATCAACCGTCTCGAGCACTACGACTTCCTTGACCTTCGATGTGAGAAATTATAACTGTCACGGGGCTCATCCAGAAGCTAACATTCACAAGTCACCCCCTCCGAGCTTCGCGCCCATTTCAACAAGCTCGGATGGCAAAAGGTCGTTGCTTTCCAGACCCGAAACCCTATGCACCGTGCTCATCGTGAGTTGACGGTCCGCGCCGCCCGCTCTCAGCAGGCCAACGTCCTCATCCAGCCCGTCGTTGGTCTCACCAAGCCCGGTGACATCGATCACTTCACCCGTGTCCGTGTCTATAAGGCTCTCCTACCCCGTTACCCCAACGGTATGGCCGCTCTCGCTCTTCTGCCCCTCGCCATGCGAATGGGTGGTCCCCGTGAGGCTCTCTGGCACGCCATCATCCGCAAGAATCACGGTGCTACTCACTTCATTGTTGGCCGTGACCACGCCGGTCCCGGCAAGAACAAGCAGGGCAAGGACCACTATGGTCCTTATGATGCTCAGGTCCTCGTCCAGGAGCACCAAGAGGAGCTTGGCATCAAGATGGTCGAGTTCCAGGCCATGATCTACCTGCCCGACTCTGATGAGTACCTCCCCGTCAACGAGATCCCTGAGGGTACCCGCACCCTCAACATCTCCGGTACTGAGCTCCGACACCGTCTCCGAACCGGCAAGGACATTCCCGAGTGGTTTTCTTACCCCGAGGTTGTCAAGGTTCTTCGCGAGGAGAACCCTCTCCCCGCCGAGAAGGGTTTCACTGTCTTTATGACCGGTTACCAGAACAGTGGAAAGGATCAGATTGCCCGTGCTCTCCAGGCCACTCTCAACCAGGGTGGTGGTCGTCCCGTCTCCATGTTGCTCGGTGAGAACGTGCGACACGAGCTCTCTCCTGAGCTTGGCTTCACCCGCAAGGACCGTGACCTCAACATCCAGCGTATCGCTTTCGTTGCCTCTGAGCTAACCAAGGCCGGTGCCGCTGTCATTGCCGCCCCTATCGCCCCCTTCGAGGATGCTCGCAAGGCTGCCCGTGACCTCGTTGAGAAGTCCGGGCCCTTCTTCCTCGTCCACGTTGCCACTCCCCTTGAGTACTGTGAGAAGACCGACCGCAAGGGCGTCTACGCTGCCGCTCGCAACGGCGAGATTAAGAACTTCACTGGTGTCGACGACCCTTACGAGGCCCCTGCCAAGCCTGACCTCGTTGTCGACCTCGAGAAGCAGAACGTCCGCTCCATTGTGCACCAGATCGTTCTGCTCCTCGAGAGCAACGGTCTTCTCGACCGCCTGTAAGCGATAATTTTGACGATTTATCTCGGGAATCAGCCGAGGGAGATACCCGCTAGCTACGCCTACCTACTATTTCGGGTAGGAGGTTTGTTGCTCTATAAAACTTTTGCAAATAACAGCGCAAGGATAAACGGAATTGGCGTTAATTTGAATGAGATGGACAAGGAAAAGATGCGCAAATGTACTGAGTTACATTGCGTTGTTGGTATACTTGGACGACGAGGCCCGTGTCGGAATAGATTTAGTACCGATATTATGAATGAAGAGCATGATCAAACTACTTTTGGAAGCGAGAGTATGCAATGCAAGTGATACGTGGACTTGCAAACGTATCAATCAACCTATCACATCCAATAATGGAATGGCTGTCAGTTGTGTTGGATTGTGAATGGATACTGGAGAAAGCTCGTGACAATATGCGCGCTTAATCAATCGTTGGATCTTGACGGCCGAAAGATTGGGCAGCACCGCCGGGCATGAGGTGAGAAAAGAATATGTATGGGTTGTGAGGATGGGGAATAGATAGGTAGATGCGTGGCAGGCAGGAAGTAAAATGTTTGAGTCATGTTATATTTAGCACAAGTCGGTTTTTACCTTTTGGGAATGTTATCAGCTACACTGCTCTGTCGAACATTTTCATGCCTAAACCCTGACTTCCAAATGCTTCTACAGGGAATCCAGCGGTTAACACGTTCAAGGTGGCTGGTCGTCACCCGATGACGCCCAGCCTCCCGTCAAGTCCCCTGTGGTTACAGGCATCTCGCAAATCCTAGATTCTCGGCGACGAATTAATCTAGTCAGCTCGCACCAAGCTGGACAGGCTCATTGCTTATTTGTTTTATTTCTTGTCAGCCTCGAGACAAGTTTTGTGGCATGCAGGCTTAAGACGGGGATGTGACTGTACCCAGCATTGGCCTTGTTAAACATTGTTGGGCTCCACAGGCAAGTTTGAGGGACGGGAAGTCAGACATAAACGAGATCTTGTACAGTTGGGGGCTGTGTTGGTGAAGATTGCGTATGCGCGGTGGCCGTGTTGGCGACGGCTTCTCGAATAATGGTGGTGGTTTGTCTCTGATTGTTATTTCTTGGTTACCTACACTCTGTGGAATTTATCGCCTGTTGACCTAGGTTGACATCATCTTGGTAGGCTTTTACAGTTTCAGTTGATCACCGTTGGACACCCTGACCCCCTACCAAGGCACACAAGTACCATGCAAAAAAGTCCAAGCTTTCCGATCCCCTTTTAGACGACTTGTTAAATCGCAGGTTGGGGACCCAGGATACTTAAGGGAATTGCCTAATTGCTTTAACATATCGTCGGCCGTGCTTCTAACGGTGAGAAATTGGAAAGAGGAAAAGAGCTTCTCCTGCCTTAGTGCCTGATTACCCAGAATTTGACCTGAGACTTTGACCTGCAGGGAAGGGACCAACCAAGCCGGACCTGGCACGCACTGGCTGCGCTTAGCTTCCATGCAACTCACCTCACTTTCTACAGTACAACCATCCCCTCTCCACGAATTCACTTTTGCTTTGCTGTATCCCAAGACTGCCCAACATAGTGCTATTTCCCTCGCTCGGCAACCTGAATTTCACTTTGCATCACCCGTATTCTTCTTTTTGTTACTCCAGGAGTTTATACTATCGACTCCTCCATTGCGCCCACTATTCTTGACCGCTTTCTTGAACCCGTTTGGAATTATCGACCACAACGACATTAACCGCTAAACAACTATCACACGATACATTCACCGTAGCTCCATGGTCAACCATGTCCTCCAAGGACCAAGACGTCGAGGCCCCCGCCGATGAGAGACCGCAAGATAAAGAAAAGGTCCGCCGCTCAAAATCCGAACGAAAGGAGCGCAGAGATCGTGACCGAGACCACGATCGAGAAAGGGAAAAGGACCCTGAACGTCGCCGACATCGCACATCTCGACTCTCTAAGAGCAAGCTCGGCAGCGAAGCCAGTGACAACCTTTCTCATACGTCTAGTCGCCGTCACCGTCACCGCAAAGATAGAGAAAGTGATGAGCATCATCGCCGTCACCACCGCACTGCTTCGACCAGCGATTTAGCCAGTTCGGACATCAGGACATCGACAGCTGCCACTTCTATTTTATCTGATCGTATCAACATGCCTTACCCATCATTCAGCAAGGCACACAGCAAAGAGGCCATCGTTAGTCGCGACTCCCTATCACTCAAACCTCCTACTCGTGAGCCGCCGGAGCCTCCCACTGCTGAGGAACTCAAAGCCTGTAGGGATTCCGGCAATGGCAATCCGAATGCGCCACCTAGTCCACCTCCAACCGATCTGGACGCGGACAAGACGGCTGTGAACGAAGAAACACCAAATGAGCCGGTCGACGAGGAATCCACGAAAGAGGAATCATACGACGAAGAGACATTAAATGCTGATTTGTCTAGAGAAGACATCCCAACGATACAGACCCCGACAGATGAGCCCTCAGCATCTGAGGCTGGCTTGAAAAAGTCGAAGTCGAGACTATCTCACTCTCGATCAGTATCACGAAACGAAGAGCGCTCCCGTGTTAGTCGCCGGTCAGGATCCTCGAGTCAAGCTACTTATGTGAAATCCTCGCATCGTTCGGCTGAGAAGATTCGGCGCTCTGATTCACGGGCCTCCAGTTCTTCCCATCGCTCAGTCCATCGAACTTCTTCTACCCGAAGTCACAGAAAGTATGATGCAGATGGGCCATCCTCTCCTTCCAGTGCTCAGGATTCGTCTCCCAGGACGCCTACCCAAGCTCCTTTCCCTCATGGATATCCCGACACCAAGCGTGAGACCCCCTCTGTTATCGACGTTGAAGATGTCGATTCAAACTTGCATTCCAAAACGGCGACGCCCGCGTCTGCCTTTGGCATTGCCCCTCCACCTCCGCCTCCACCACCGGCGCTTGATGTTCACGACATGCCTCGAGTCGATTATCTTCTCCAAAATGGCGGCCTTGCATACACGGCCCCGAAGAACTTCCTCTCTGTACTGCCTCGTCAAAACGGCACACGACCTTCCAACCCTCCTTTGGTCGGTACAGACACTCTCTTTGCTCCATTCCACAACTTGCTTGATCAGTACAACACTGTCCTCAGCAAGCAGGGCTCAATTGCCGTCGCTACTGGGCACCGTTCTGTCGCTCGTAGACTGCTTGACCGCCTCGAGAATGTCTTCTCTCGCGACCTCCCTCCTTATGGCTGTACGTGTGTCATGTGTGATAACCCTCACGAGATCCATGATGGCCTCAACTGGGGCGATGTTCTGGAGTGGGTGAGTGGCCGCATTGAACTCCCACAGTGGCCTCCTTTTGATCTGGCCGAGGTTGGTACTAAGGCCGCTGAAATTTCTGGTGATGTGCCCCCTCGACCTGCATCACCAGTCCAGTTGGATCCGGATATTGCAGAGGAATTTAGGGAGCATTACCTTCGCCAGTCGAAGAAGGTCCGGACTGCTGTCGACCGATGGCTGTCCAACACTGGAGAAACCCCAGTACCACCCCCTCAGGATGTTGACGATGAGACTTTGTCTTTCGCCATTCTGACAAATCTTGAACCAGAGGACCGTCCTTACTTCAACGCTATCATGACTGGATCCAAGGAGCTGAAGTCATCTGTTCGCGCCCCCACACCAGGACACCGACCTCGAACCGATTTTCTCATCAAGACTGGCCTCGCACTTCAACGTCTGTACCGATTGCAACAAGTCCCTCGGGATGCCGAATCGGCAACATACTTGGTCAAGAACCCGCATACTCACGATCTTTTGGTCGCACTTTCCAACATAAACAATTCTGAGTGGGAGATCCTCGTCTCTGGACGGTTCGATGGCTTCCTTTGGTCTGGAGCAGATGATGAGCCGCATACACCGCATTCTGAATCTCGGGGACCTACGCCAGCCAGCTCCTATTACAACACACGAACAATGAGCCCCGGACCTCGAGCTTCCTCTTCGTTCAGCTCGAGAAACACGACTCCTTTCTCGGTCTACTCACGAGGCACAACGCCAGCCTCGTTTGTTAGCGTCAACACAACTGGCATGCCTGGAAGCCGACAAGCTGTTTCCAACGACGAGGAAATGGAGATGGCGGCCATTGCAGAGATTGAAAGGGAGATTTACAAGGGTATGGAGACTTTAGAGGATGCCTTTGAAAAACTACACAAGAAGGCCGAGGTTGTCCGAAACGCACTACGTCAGCGAGGAGCCGGTTTAATGCAGAACCTGCAGAACCGCCGTCGTATTGATGTGCTTTCTGGCCCCAACTCTGGCAACTCGCAGTCGTCAGGCTACGAACGACCAGCTTGGGCTGGAGAGGATGATCGTGAACCAGGCAGTGATGATGACTGGGCTTTAGACGATATTGATATTATGCCTGACGATTCGGCCAGCAACATTAGCAGCTCTCGCCACAGACGGCCTAAGAGGCGTACGGAGCGACGAACACCTGCTCCAATCAATGAAGAAGATGAGGATTAAGCGTCAGATGCGATACCAGGAACTCCATGGCTTGATGGAGAGGGATTATACGAATGACGACAGAAACGTTTGAAAGAAGCGTATTTTTTCCAGCATATAAATTCGAAACCACCAGTTCAATGTCAAATGTCACCAAAACTTGTTTGATTGAGTAACTACTTGTCGGAGCAGATGAGTGAAAGATGATTGCCAGATACCACGATTTGGGAGACGGGCTACCTTTGATGATAATTGAGGATGCCAAGTTTTGCTATGCTTTTCATCCATTTCTTGCTATGTTATTTTTACTGCCTTTGCTATGGATGGAAAAAGGGGGACAGAGAGCTTCTGTCTGGAAAATCATGCCACATCTCCCAAGGGAGACTTTGTCGAAGTTTGCTATCCGTCCGGGAGGGGGTTGTCTGAGTTTTGTTCGATGTTAGCTATAGGAATGTCACGAACAGGCATTCGTCTGTTCATTCGCAGAGTAGAGGCGGAGCTGATGAATATACCTTGAGCAAATGTTGATGAATGGTAGGAAGCCATAACAATTTGCTGCAACTCAAATACCATGACTTGGATGTGATTTCATGAATGCATTTCGTTTAGTGACTTTGGTAAAACATTACGAACCGAAACATTGATTTTGGCCAGCTGAGTCTTGAGACACTCATCGTACATTGATATTTCGTCATGTGTATGCCACACGGCAGCCCATATTTACCACCCATCATACCTAACTTATATAGACATTGAATGGGGCCATTCCTTTTCCATTCCCCGCTGTTTACGATTCCCCTTAATGTCATACAAAAGTTGAAGAACAATCCTTCAATTCGTTCCCTTGCATCCCCATCCTTCTATTTCGTTCCTTCAATATCCCCCAGGCCAGGTCTTGGCAAAGGGGGTCAGTATCCATGTGCACTGAACTGAGCGAGGCTGAGATTGTATCGGCCCAAGTAATGTACAAATGGTCTACTCCCAGTCGAGAACGCCGGGAATTCCGATCCCTTTTTTTTTTGTGTGTGTGATCTTTGAGAGTGGCCGTTAAAAATTACAACGAGTTAGACGTCAAATAGACAAATGGTCAACGATGACGATAGGCATAACCATGATCTGTTAAAGAGAAAAGAAAACTTGGTTCTTAAAAGTTTCGCCCCTAGCTGTAAATAGACTCGAGGAGGTAAATGACGCCAAAAACAAGGAAAGCGGAAGCACCACCGACAGTGACTAGGTAAATTGTTAGTTACTCGTATTTGAGAATGATATTAAAAATCGTAGACTTACCAACTTTCAGACTGACTCGGCCAGCGATAGCTCGGCCACCAATAACAGCAACGCCAGTGCAGATAGCATGGCCGCATGTAGCACCAAGAGTCACCCACCAGTAATCCTGGCCAGCAGCCATGGCAATAGTAGCGATCTGGCTTCGGTCACCCCATTCACCAAGGAAGGTCATGATGAAAGTCTGCACCCATGCAGGGCTGAGCAGGAGCGAACAGAGGTTGGTAGCACCCTGAACAACGCTTGAGACGGCACCAGAACCGGAACGAGAGTCCCTAACAGGAGATTGAGAAGGAGATCGAGGAGGAGACATGAGACGGTTGCTAGGTCGAGACCTTCGGCCATTGCTGTTGCCGTTGCCGTTCATGCCCATCTCAAGAGTGTAGGCGGAGACAGAATCACCTCTCTTACGGCCCATTTCCTTCTCCTTCTCGGCAAGCTCTTGTTCGACCTCGTGCATTTCAGCAGAGACACCCTCGTTGGGGTCCATCTGCATGCCCTCTCGCATAAGTTTCGCACCAAATACGAAGAAAAGACCAGCAGCGAGGAAGCTAGTCACGCGCTTGGGGATCAAGGCAGGAACTGCGTGTCCCAGAACAGCTGAAAGAACAGTCATGACTAGGAGAGCGCCAAAGGCAGCAGTGAAGACAACCATGCGATCATGCTTCATGGCCATGAGGGCCGCAACCAAGAAGGTCTTGTCACCAACTTCGGAGACCAGAATCATGGTGAAGGAAAGAACGAAAGAGTGGAATGGTTGGATGATGCTCTCTTCATCGTGGTGTCCATCGTGTGTTGTTCCTCGGCTCAGGTCGACTGGTGGGGCCTTTGTAGCATCCTGCACAGGTTTGTTTTGTCCAGAGGGCCGGTCAGGGAGATCAGCTGGTTTCTACGCTGTTGTCAGTCATAGGGTTGCATTTAGATACAATGTTCTTTCTTACCCCTAATCCAGCAGTATAATCGTGTTCGTCATCATTGCTAATGATAGGCTTCGCAGGCTTGGGAATCACGTCTTCTGCCTTTTCGCCACTGACCTGGTCCTCGATCTTTTCGGTCTTGTCTCCTTCAGAAGCTCGAATCTTCTCTTCTTCACTGTGTGGCAGAGGAGGAACTTCCTTGGGAGATGAAGGCTTCCTGAATGTTTCCTCGCCTGCGAGGTCCTCTTCCAGCTTTCGTGCCTTGTATCGCTCGGTCACACCGCCCTCGGTGCCAGTGGTGCCCTCTTGAGCGTGAACTCGGTCCTTGTCAAACATGACGCCGTCGTTAGTCTCGGGAATTTTTGCGCCATCGACCACAGTAGGGTCATCTGGCCGACCCTTGAGCTCAGGAAGAGTTTCGGAGCTGGCGTCGACCTTGGTTGCAGCGCCGGCTCCAGCTTCAGACGCGATACCAGCACCTGCGGCAGGACCAGAGCCAGCTGCGGCAGCAGAATCGGTATCAGGTATAACTTCGGCGGACTTCTTATGGTCATCTGTCTCGATGAACGGTCCGTGGTGAGGCTTTCCATCTCTGCCATCAACAGGGGCGTCTTTCGTAGGGATATCATGGCGCTTTACGCCAGCCTCAGGAAGGCCATCGGTCTGTTCTGTGATCGCAGCAGGACCAGGTATGTCGGTAACATCGTGAGCGGACAGCGCATTCGCCAAGGCGGGAAGAAGAAGCAGGATCAAGGGCGAGTGCTTGGTTCGGATCTTCATGATGGGCAGTTGTGTTTGTTGTTGATGGAAGATGGAAAAGTCGACGAGTCTCAAAAGGACTGCCGTTGATGGCGGCCGCAACCTGAGTAGGTAGTTCGAGGTACTGGGTACAATGGTCGATCAATTAGAAAAAAAAAAGTTGAAGCCGTAAGTTTGCGACGATCCAAGTCGCGTGTAACGTAACGTAGTTAGGTGGGCGGAATAGACTTTGCGGAGGTGACGAAAGGTATGGAATCTGGTCTGATGCTGACACCAGACAGGAAAAGACACGAGATCTCTAGCAAAGTTGACCAACGTACAAATAGTTGAGCTACACGCTGATCACTCCAGTATCAGAGACAAAAAGGGAGTTGAAAGGTTGATCAGGAATGTTACTTTGAATTCAATTGATTTGGGTCTCGAACACATAACTATGTGCCTACTACTAAGATAGGGGCCCGGGCAAATCGAAAAGAAGATCCGTTCCGTAATACCGGGCATCCCTTAGGTAGATTCAAGGTCAACAGCTGAGGTGCGGCCCGGGGCTAGGTAGGTAAAATAATAATTACAGGGGTCTCACC
Organism: Fusarium palustre; assembly: GCA_014899045.1. Classification (NCBI taxonomy): domain Eukaryota; kingdom Fungi; phylum Ascomycota; class Sordariomycetes; order Hypocreales; family Nectriaceae; genus Fusarium; species Fusarium palustre. The sequence continues at coordinate 40,019 of JAAVUH010000119.1, read as the reverse complement.
CTGCTGAGAGGGCCCTAGCAGACGTGCCAACGTGGCCCTAGCTGTGCCATGGACGCTAACCTTGAATTGTTTAGTAAACTTCCTGATGCTAGACAGGGGTCTTTCACGGTACCTAGATAGTTGATGACAGAAACTGGGAGACAAGTGAAGTGAACAATCGACGGTCTACTCAGGGAAATATAAAGTTGTATGAATTCGGCAATGATATCATACTAAATAAGGCGCAGACATTCATAGATTCTTGACTCGAACTCTTCCAGCCCGACATTCCGAGCAACAGGACCATTCCTGTGTCACGGACGTCGTATTTCATAGTACCTTACCTAAGTTTCAAAGTCTACGCTTGTCCGTCTCGACTACCAGCAATGGAGGTTATGTTTTTGTGGCTACACAACTTCTTTCGAAGAGTCATTCTTCCAATGGCAGTTTATATAAATAGGCAGTGAATGATTAGGATCTTTTAGTTGCTGTAGTAGAGGTGTTTGTTCCTTGGGCCTATCAAGCGGGTTAGCCCAATTGAAACTAATAAATGTGCACCTCGACTCACCACCTTGATCAAAACTGCTGGCGTTTAAAACGCCTCAACCAACTCCCATTCTTCTACACCCTTTGCGAGAAGCTGAGAGCGAGCTGTATTGGTGTTTCTTGATTATTGATGATTGCATTTTCTTATGTTGGGGGGTTGATGCCTTCTGTTGCTGGTATGTAGCTTTTGCTTCAGCAGGCAGGAAATTAATTCGCTGTTGTCACAGACGAGAGCCATGATCAGCTAGACAAAGCAACCAGGCAAGATAATATAAGGCCACAAATACCATTGTCATATGTTAATACTGTTAAAATTGTAAATAATATAGTAAAATGCTGTGCACCTTGACAGACCCGAACTTAGTATATAGTGAGTCCAGGGTAACTACGCCATCGGACGTTATTTCCGGTCATAACATGTCTCCGGCCGATGTCGTCACGGGAGCTTGAGCTTCTTCTCCAACATCATTTGGAGCATTACGCTCATCGCATCATTGATATTTCGTTGTTATCCTGTGAACTGAGTGAACCTCCATATCATTCCAAACTTACGTATACTGAGTGAATCATTTGCACTGTTGTTCTTCTGATAAGATCAAACATTCATTGTCGCCGTATCGCCCCTCCCAACTGCCGTGCTTAGCAAGCATTCTGTCGACTCTCACTCAGAACCGAGCTCTGCGAAATCTCACATACGGCAATCATGGCTCCTCTTGAAGAAGAGGGGAGCTCGCGACCCCAGGCGGCAGATCACAGTGATGAAGAAACCCGTAATGAGAGCACACGTGAATTATCAGAAGGTCCAGCATGGTACTATGAGATCGAAGGAGATGAGGAAGAGGTGGAGGAGGAGGATGAAGATGAAGACTACGAAGATCAGCCCGACGAAGAAGATGGGGAAGAGGAGGACGATGAAGACGACGATGAAGAAGATGTAATCGCAGGAGGCGGCGGTGCACAACGCCTTCTAAACATTGTTCGAAGTAATTTCCAACATCCTCTCCCCATACTGCAATGCAAAGCTGACATAGTGGTGACTCAAGCTGGTGCAAGAACAGGACTATTAACCAGAAGACAGCTCCTCGCGTTGATGCAAGACCCAAATCTTACCAGTGTTTTGTTCCAAGACAATGCAGACGACGATGCGGAATTCTTAGACTGGCCGTTTAGAAGACACCGAACACCGAAGGATCCTAACCGTTTCCCAAAAGTTCCCAGCGAGCAAGGCACCAAGCTTATGCGATCAGGAGCGTTTGGCGCCAACGATTACAATCTCAGAGTTAAGAAGCGTCTAGCTACACGGATGTTGGAGCGGGAGCTGGCCTTAGGAAACCGCGAAGACAGGTTGCGGAATAATGCTCTGATCAACCAGGTTAGCCACGCTGAGGCCCAGACATCAAGGCAGATCGACTAACACTTATCTAGAGTCTACTACCGCAGACAAGAGCGGAGAAGATTGTCCATTTTGATGATCCTGTCTACTCTGGCCAGTTTTCTGATGATGGTAATTTCTTCTTTGCCTGTTCTCAAGACTTCAAAGTTCGAATGTACGATACTTCGAGCCCATACAACTGGAAGCATTACAAGACAGTGGCATACCCTTGGGGTCAGTGGACACTCACGGATGCATCTTTGAGTCCTGACAACAAATGGCTCGCTTATACGTCGATTCAGACCATGGTCTCAATAGCCCCTACAGACCCGAATGATACTGGTGACCCTTATACCCTAGATCTCGACGATGGCCCGCCTCGGCAGGGGTGGCACGGACGACGTGGCTTTGGCATTTGGTCTGTCCGATTCTCTGGTGACGGAAGAGAGCTCGTAGCTGGGACAAGTGCAGCTTCTATTGTCGTGTATGACATCGAGTCACGGTCAGTCTTGCACCATGTCCGCGGTCACCAGGATGATGTCAACGCTGTGTGTTTTGCCGACAAGATGTCGCCACATATCCTTTACTCAGGATCCGATGATACGACGATAAAAGTATGGGATAGGCGAAGCATGGGCGATAACCGAGAAGCTGGAGCTTTCGTTGGCCACATCGAGGGTTTGACGTATATCGACAGCAAAGGCGACGGACGCTATATTCTCAGCAACGGGAAAGATCAGAGTATGAAGCTTTGGGATCTTCGAATGGCCATGTCTACCGATCGATACACCGAGCTTGATCCCACGAGAACTGTCAATACCAGCGGTTTCGACTACCGAGGGGGGGTTTACGACGATGAAGACTGGGACGTACATCCCCACGATAACTCACTTGTTACGTTCCGAGGTCATAAAGTGCTTCGGACTCTTATCAGATGTCATTTTTCACCTCCATCAAGTACCAACTCGAGATATGTTTACTCAGGAAGCACTGACGGTAAAGTATATATTTGGAATATGGACGCAACTTTGGCTGGAGTAATCGATGTCAAGAAAGCGACAATGCGCACACGACCGATGGACAATCGACACCGCTTCTATCACTTTGATGAGCCAGGTAATTGGAGCACTTGTGTTCGTGACGCCAGCTGGCACCCCAATGCTCCTCTCCTTGTTGGTAAGTTCGTTTGCCCTTTGTCTTGATGCTTCAACTAAATCGAGAGCAGCTTCTGCATGGAATGGTTACAACATGGCAAGAGGAACATGTTCGTTGCACTCATTTAATGAAAACATCGACGATGAAGGAGATCCACCGATGGGCCACAGCGTTAGCAATGTCTTGAAGGAGCAGCCTGAACTTTATCAGAACTCGACATATGGGATGGACTAGGCCAAGATTGCAGAAATAACAATGGATATATTTTGTACAATTAATCACCATAGCCGTCTTTCCTGTATCGGATATATCTCAATCCATACAAACAGCGCCTTGGACGTGGAAGCACATCCTCCTCTCATCTCCTATGGCGCTCGGTTGAATTTCAGCGTAGAAGTGTGTCGCGTGCCCGCCGTAATGTCATGTAACTCCGCCCCGTTAAGCATACCCGTAAGCAAGAAAGATTGTATGATTGTCCTCATTCCCATCTTACGGGTTTTTGGATTATCAAGTCACCACCATCCAGAATCTAATCAGCCGATCGCGTGACCGTTTATGCGCTACCGACGAGGGCGTGGTTGAGGGGAATATGCACTTCATTGATGTTAGAAATTGAGGTAAACATAAAGAATATTGAGCCATCGTACCCAGCTTAACAACGTAGCCAACGGCACCCATGATTAGGAAACCAACGCCAACAGCTTGGCAGAGTCGCAGGAACTCCTTCTGGTCAGCTGCAGAGAGACTTGTTAGTATGCACAGCAGAGTAAAGGTGTACAATGGGTCAACATACGCTTAGTGCATCGTCGCATGAATTGAACACCGTCTCTGACGAACTCGGAGGGAACCTCGAGAATCTCTTGAACCTGGTCGGACATTTTGGGTGGTGGGAGAAATGCGACGAGCTATTAAACGTACGTTGGGTGAAGGAGAGTAGGTGATGTCGTGGAAGAAAAGAGAATGAAGTCGTCGAATTGAGTCAAAGTCAAAGTCGCGGGGGTTGAAGAAAGAAAGGTTGGTGCTGAAGTTTAAAGGGGACCCTCTTTGGTGACAGCTCTCACTCTCTGTCCTCTTGGAGTTCGACGTACGTGTTAACAAACCTTCCCTAGGTTAGTTAGTAGGTAATTTCCAATTGGATCTCGGGCCGGATGATTGTCCGATAAATGAGCCTCGCCGTAGTAATTTGGTGGAGCCGACTCGCAGGTGGAGCCTGTGCCTGTCTTGTGCCTGCTAACCAGTGGAGTTTATTTCCCGGTCGCGCAGGCGCTAGGTAGACGCTTCCGCGGGTTGCTGAGAAGCTCTTCCCCAGAAAACTTACTGTGAAGCTTTCTTCTTGCCATTACCAGACCAGAAATATCTTCCAAACTCTTTCATCTTCATTTCGCTTGTCATCGCGAAGCCGTAACTGATCTCGCAGAATTTCTATCACGATCTAATCACGGCAGTCTTACTAACCGCTTACTTGCTTCGCGATCGAGCTTAGTGAAGTTGACAGAGCCTGGTTCGACAACGCGAATCGATCGAGAGCTTTCTTCCCGACACCATATCGCTTAAAGTGTGCTGCAGCTGTCACGCAACTCGGGCGCTCTCTGGTGAAGACTTTGGTCGCAAGCGATCGGCGAACCGAGGGTTAGGAAAGAAGGGTTGATCGGGCTGACGGCATCCTCTATCCCATTGCTCCCCATCTGTATCTAAGCGCTCGCTCGAGATATATCAGGAGCTAGAAGAGAGGATTGTGAGCACAGAGCTTCGTCCTCAATATCGCATCTTTGAGTCAAGTACCATCATATCAGGAGGCTATACCTATACCAGGGCCCCGTTCTTGTTACACGGAGTGTACGTATTGCAAGCTTCCAGTCCAAATCATTTCTTGTCTCTGGCGCGAAAGGCCTCTGAGTCTTGAGGCGATGTTTGTTGGCGATGGATCGTTCAATGGCTGATTACTTATGTGTAAAGACTAGAGGCCAACTCTTGTATTTCTCTGCCTAATTATCACATTGATCATATCCTCTTTGTTTATTTCCAGATCCCTCCTGCACAACATTAACCTGTGCCCAGTGCACCGAATCCGTCATAATGGCTGAAGAAGATTTCGAGATCGATATCTACGGCGACGCAGGCAACGAACAGCAGCAGGACGGCCAGCAAAACGAGAACAGTAACCAGGACTATCACCACGAGGCCCATCGACGAGATAGTCACGATGACCAAAATATGGAGGAGCACCATGACCAGGACAACCATGCACGCGAGAGCTATGACTCCAACAACCAATCATCTGGATCTCAGCAAGGGACCAAGCGAAAACAAGAGGAGGATGAGCGACCAGTTGATCAAACAGCCACAACGTCGCTCATGATCTCAGAACTGAACTGGTGGAACACGGACGACGATATCCGAGGCTGGGCTCGGGAGGCTGGCTGCGAGGATGAGATTAAGGATATTACTTTCAGCGAGCACAAGGTTAATGGTAAAAGCAAAGGGTACGTGGATTCGGCGATACTAAGGAATAATGGAGTTGACTGACCTTTTTTCCAGACAAGCTTATGTTGAATTTCAATCTCCCCAGGCGTCGACAGCTACTAAGCGCCGCATCGAAGAAATTCTCGCTGAAAGCCAAGGTGCTCAGAAAAAGGTGACGTTGGTCTATTGGAACCCTAACAACAACCCCTTCAAAACTCTCCCCAAGGACGCTCCTGCCAGAGGCAAGGACCAAAGCCGTGCGCCCTCTACTTATAATGACCGCGGCAACAACAACATGGGCGGCAACTTTGGTGGCTCTGGAGGTGGCTTTCGAGGAGGCCGAGGCGGTTACAACCGTGGCGGCATGAACCAAGGTGGCTACAACCGCAACTTCAACAACAACATGGGTGGATTCAACAACAATATGGGAGGCGGATACAACGGACCCATGGGAGGTGGCGGTAACTTTGGTTTCAACAACCGTGGCGGAATGATGGGAGGTGCCATGCGAGGTGGCCCCGGTGGTATGCGAGGTGGTCGAGGAGGCGGCATGATGAACATGAACCCGATGGGTGGGATGCCCATGGGTATGCCCGGCAACATGGGCATGGGCATGATGGCTCCCAATATGCCCGGTAAGCCACTATATCGAATGCCTATTCAGCATGTAACTGACATGACGCAGGCTTCCAAGGTATGCCTCACAACTTCAACCCAGGCTTCGGCTTCAATCAGAACCAGGGCGGTGGTGGTGATTGGGGGAACCCCCATGGAGCCAAGAGGCCCAGGGGTGAATAGTCAACCCCTTGACGACGGCTGGCAACTCAGAAACTGGGAATTTGTTGCAACAATAAGAACTCAACGTGTGAAACTTTCATTTTCCTTAGGTTTGGGACGACTATTGGCCAAGTTGCGAAAGAGATTGAGGAAAGGGATGACTTCTCATTGTATCATAGAATTATGGAGTAAGGTTAGGCATTGGCGTCAACAGAGCGTTTTGTTTAAGTTTCGGCGTGAATCAAATCATAATGTCTGGTTTGCACAGTACTTAACTCTTAGATGGAGTTTTTATGCCCTAAACTCTGTTGCTGGGAGTCATAGTACGACAAAGTTCACTCAGCAACCTTGTTCTCACGGTATGTTGACGTCTATAAAAGGGTATTTGTCCATCTGTCGCTGATTTCTTATGCCTCTGACAAACTCAAGCACACGGTCTTTTTCATCAATCCGAAGCAATGGATCTCCAATCACATCCCGTCCTCGCTACCACATATCATGTGGCCTGGCCGTCCCTTCCGCTTTCCCCGTTGGGATTCCTCAAGAAACCGTTACATCCTGACATGGCACAATATCAAGAAGAGATATATAAGCGAGTGCATGTTGCACTTGAGAGGAACAGTCTCATTGAAGAGGAGACGACTATCAATCTCGGCTACCGTGACAGATCCCCGACCGTTTTGATCTACAACATATGGCATAGTGAGAAGAGCAAGAAAACATGGAAGCTAGCCGTTGAAGAAATGGTTGCCGCGATCAACAAAGACTTCCCAGCCGTCGTAGATATGGGGCTTCAACTTGAGATGATCGCTCCTCAAGCTCTCATGACATATGATGGGAGCGATGAAGATATTACTTGGAGAAGGGGGTCAAAAGACGCGATACGCCGGCATCTTGCTGTCATGCAACCATATGATTTCGAAGAGATCGGTATGAGGTCCTCAAGGCATCAGCAAAATTAGCCCCTGGAAGCACAAGGAACAGAATCAGCAGATCAGTTTATACTTCTTAGATCAGGATTCTAGATTGTCTATCTTTGAATCCTATAACCTAGGGGCTAACGTTTTTGTTTCTCACCAGAGTATATAAGTTGGCGTTCTATATCTCATTTCCTTGCTATACCCAAGTAGCATCAATGTACATTGCATCATTAAGCTCCCTGACAGCACTTTCGAATTTCAGACCAAGTGTTTATACTCGGTAGTGATACGCTGTGAATGTGCCGACTAGCGATGCATTTTTTCTGGGCATCTATCTACCCATTTAAAGGAGTGGAATTTATCCTTTTTCTCTGTTATTTGCAGGTAACAAGAGGCTTTAGATGAGTATGAATCAGAGGATGTAGTGTATTTACTTTTTACGGTGGTAGTTATGCTTTCTTGCACATATCGTATAAGCTGTTGATATATGAAGATTCTCCTTGCACAGACATACTGCATGTGATAACTCAAATGAGAGGCGCCTCATAAAGCACAGAATAAGAAGATCTCACAGGAAGTGAAAGAATGAGTAGTGTATCAGTTCCTACTGAGGATGTTACAAGAGTCTTGTAGGTTGCTCAATAACTCCTTCAGCGCTGATTCGTCATTGACATGTGGCTTAGTCATAAGATCGACCTAACTGTAGATCCTATGCACCTCTCTATCTTGAATATCGAACCACCAACCATCTTGCACAAATTTAGTCAGATGGAGAGAACAATACCCAAACTACGATCAATTGGATCTTCTTGCCATGGGAGAACCATCGTGAGAGCTGTGAACTGCGCATCATGCTCTTCTTCACGAAGCTTCACTAGCAACCGCCCCCCACCACTTTATGAAGGTCATGTACCACTAACGAGGGTTGAGCGGGCTGGCTTGGCCATTGGAGCCAGTGTTATGTCCTTCTTCAATCCATATCGTCACGGTACGCTCCAGATAAACATATTATTTGTCCCCTACTCCTTGACTAATTATCTGCAGATCTCATTGCCGCTACAGGCGAAGCTACAGCTACACCCTACTTCATTTATCGCTTGCGTGATGCTATGCTCGCTGATCCAACAGGGCGCCGCATTCTCCGAGCTCGCCCCCGAATATCCTCCAAAACTCTCTCTCTTGATGCCCTGCGCGCGATGCCAGAGAACAGCGTTGGCCGCGCCTACGTCGGATGGCTCGATCGAGAAGGTGTCTCGCCCGATACTCGAGCTTCAGTTCGCTACATCGATAACGAAGAGTGCGCATATGTTATGCAGCGCTACCGCGAATGCCATGATTTCTATCATGCCTTGACAGGCCTGCCCATTATTCGTGAGGGCGAAGTTGCTCTCAAGGCGTTCGAGTTTGCCAATACATTGCTTCCCATGACAGGACTGAGTATCTTTGCGGCAGCTACCATGAAGAGGAGTGAGAGACAGCGATTCGCCTCGACATATCTACCATGGGCCCTGAAGAATGGCGCACGAAGTAAAGAGATAATCAATGTGTTCTGGGAGGAGAGACTTGAAGAGGATGTGAACGATGTCAGAAAAGAGCTTGGTATTGAGCAACCGCCTGATATGAGAGACATCCGAAAGAGGGAAAAGGAAGAGAAGAAGAGACTCAAGGAGCTCAGAGAACGAGGTCTATAACCACTCTGTTTTCTTCTGTGCAAAACCTGTTCATCGTAATGAGATTGGGAGGTGGGAACCATAAACTAAGCGTCAATACTGAGGTTTTTGATATATGAAATATGTAGCCGTATGCACTGTCAAAACGTAAATATGTCATTTATTGAGCATCGCCCAGGGAGAAATGTTGGCAGATCTCGATGTCGATCTGCACCGAGTCGCCACGTTCATTTTACTGCCTCTCATTCAAAGCACAAGTAGGCACCATCCGCGAACCCCTTTTCCTCTCTGATCCTCAATTCCATGGTATCATAAGCACCTTACAAGTCCAAATCATCATCGTCATCCCAAGCCTTGCGCCTGTTCACAACAATCTTCTCCTCTTCCTTACTCTCTGACATGGCGTTGAGAAGCTCTTTGAGTTGCGCTTCGGTGACCTTTTGTCGTAGCTGGCCCGTCTGAGCGAGCGTGATGAGTCGGTTCTCGATGTCGGCGGCGCGCGACTCCTTGACAAGACGGATGCGGCCTAGGCGGTCGGCGGCTTCGGGGTGAAGGATCTGGTTAAGTATGTGTTGGCGAGCGTCTTCTTGTTGCTGTTGTCTGTCTTGGGATCAGCGCGGTGTTGTCATTGGAGAGAAAGCAAACCTTACTGGCGCTGTTGCTGCTCTTGCCCAGAGCCACCACCTCCACCACTACCGCCACCTTGGGCCTTGAGCTGCTCTAGACGAGCCTTTCGGATCTGTACAGAATGTAAGTGTCAATTTACAGCTGAGAGCACTGGATTGTTGTACCTGATCAAGCTCTGCGTCATCCATGATTTCGGTTACGTTATGGTGTTGTAAGCCAGGAGATCAGCCTGATGTCGCGGGGTCGTTTGCTTTGCATCTCGAACCTGTGGAGGGGCACTGATCACGTAAGCAGAACATCAACTCCAACATCATGTTTTCAGAGCATGACGCACGAGAGCACCAGGAGAATCATAGAGTATTCTGAGGGTATTTAATAATTTCATACGGCCTATAGTGCTACAATAGGACCCTCTCGGAGGCTGCCCAAACACCAAATATGTGATTCGTTAAGTTATATGAGATTCCCCCTGGGTATACCCCGACGCTGGACCCTCTCTCTGATTTGTTCTGCTGAGGTTTCTTCTACTGGTATAAATGACTTCCTCTTCTCTATTGCCTCTTGACGCCTTGCTTTAATCATATGCACCATCAACTTATTTGTAGGTGTGTCAATGCCAAGATCCTTGGCTCGATTCAGAAAAAAACCGTTCTGGTAGTTTATATCGGTTTGCAGACCCTTATTGATGCGCATGAGAAGCTCACTTGGAGCGTTGGCTTTGCCTGTGATACGACGATAGCAGAACTTTTTGAGGCCTTCGCCACGAAGGAACTTTATAAGATCTGGTGAGCTCTGGACTTCTGGCAGATTTTCTGTGACCAGAGCCATCTCTCCCAACAGCTGATTCATCATCTTTTGCCCTGACCGATTGGTCGTCAGGCCGCGGTATGACAAATCGAGAAGCACGCAAACGGGCTCAACAGCAGCGGTAAACATCAGGGAAGGCAGTTTGAACCGAAGCCATTGGTCATAAGTACTGTATTTTGACTGAAGCAATTTAGCGTTTGTTAGTGATTGCATCAAGCCAGGCTCGTCGGGAGATATATGTAACTCCTTTGGTGTATTCAGGGTCGCATCGGCGCTGGTCAGAATTGTGCGCCCGGCCTTTAATTGTTTGACCGAGTCCCGATTTCGATTAAACACCAATGCGTGGCTCATATGTCCCAAGAAAAAGTTTGGTTCAGGATGCGTTCCGTCGAGTATGTGTTTGCGGACTTGCTCAAGGACCCCCATACCTTCATTCAAAAGGCATACCGATGTCTTGTCATCGATCCTGTCCTTGACGGAGGCGATTGCCTTGACAGCTTCAAAGCCACGGCCAGTGACAATCAACTCATCAATGTGTGAACGATCAGATGACTGTGTAACTTCGTCCCCCTCATCTTTGTTCTTTTCGACTATGGCGGCGTTTCTCTCAGCATATGCGGATTTCCTTGTTCGTTCTGGTTGTGCTTCTTCAATGTTTCGATATCTTGATTTGGGCATATCTCGGAATCGGAGCATCTCGACCGAGTCATAAACACTGCACAGGGCGTGGGCAATGAATCTCGATCTCACATCTTCGCCCAATATATGAATTTTGTGTACGGGTCCGGATTTTGCGGCCTCAGCCGGGAGAATAACCGAGGGGACGTAGAAATGTGATGAAGGATTATTTGATGTAGGTGTAATCGACGTATTCTTTTCCGAACTTTGCCATGGTCGCGAAGGAGATGGCCCGCTAAGTTCTGGAGGAACAGCCTCTTCCTTATGGCGTGTTGTGGTTGCTGCCGAAGCAAAAGGCCGTGTTTGGCTCGTCCTGGGACTATGTTGAAGAAATCGGGTCGACCTCTTGGCTATTTGAGCCGTCGCCCGGGACTGGGTGAAGATCGCCACTTTGGAGGCTGTGTTCGGGTCGTGAAGAGAAGTTTGTGGCTGCGAAGCCGAAAGAACTGAGATTATAAGGCGCACACGCGCATACAGATCCGTGAGACTGAAGTTGATGATGCGTATAGAATCGTGGATGTTATTATCTGTGGGTGAACGGGTCGTTGACTATGTTGAAGTAGGATCGTGAGAAGAGGCGAGTCGGAGTGAAAGTGGTGATGCCGATATTGGTGAGTGATAGTCGAGATGGCTCCGAGCAGACGGGAAGTCCGTTTTTTTCCCTTGGCCTTGACCAGAAAATTCCCTAGACTGCGACCAATTAGGGGAGGCGGGTCATGGAAGGGACCAGCTCCGATCATCTGCCCATGTATTTTATTTAGTAAACGACCATTGGCCAATTGCAGCCGATACGTAGTTCAAATCAGACACGATCTTTGAAGCAGAACAAAATGTCTTTCACCTAAATTCTGTAACATTATTTTAAACTGGAAGCTCATTTGTTTTTGATTTATTTCGCATGTTATGTTATCTATCCCTCAGTGACAGACCGTACCTTTTGTGGCGAGTTCTGCAAACGGTAGTCATAAGTAACACCGTCTAGTTACATATTACCCGCTTCATGAATGCTGAAAGCCACTAGTCCCTATTGGGCTTCATGTCAAGTTTCTGCGCTGCCAAAGTCTTCAATGAATGCGACAGCGACGTGCACGATTGATCATCTCAACTCGCGTATCACAACATTCAGAATTCCGTAACATCAAAATGACAGACGTCAAGGATATCACACCGGATCTGGACCGGCTAGATGATCAGCTTGATGATCTTGAGGAGACTCTTCAGCCTTTGCTCGGTAATCTCGAAGGCATGGCCTCTGAATTACCCCTGTTGGACAAGGCAAAGCTTTTCTCGCTGACAGCATATGCGATTGAATCTCTCTTGTTCTGTGAGTGTTTCCTGAGGCTTTCAGAATTGTTTCATCGCTCCTACACATGAACTAATAAACGCGACAGCATCACTTAAATTGGAGGGCTCTGATACCCAAACCCAAGCCGTACTTACTGAACTCAAGCGAATTCAGCAATACTTTGGCAAGATCAAGAATATTGAGACACCTGAAGCGGAAGAGCCGCGAAATCTCACAGTTAATCAAGAGGCTGCAGCGCGCATACTAAAGGCTGACTTGGTATGAAAACCCACGACAGTCTGACATCCCATACTAACATGCCATTAGGCCGATAACAAGACGATTAGCAACAAGCTTGCTGAAAAAATCGCAGAGGAGCGGGCCAAGGCTCTCTTGAAGTCTGTCGAAAACCGCAAGAGACCAGCTGAAGAATCCCCTGTTCCATCCAAGTCAGGCTCTACCGTTGACGAGGGAAAAGATAAGAGCAAGAAAAAGCAGAAGAAAGGCAAGAAGAGCAAGTCAAAGAACTAATGTCCCAGCAACAATATGCCGAGTCATGAGCGATGTTGCGTTGCAAGATGATACGAATGGACAGACATGCTGAGCTCTGGCATGCAAGGACTAGGGGTTGCTTTGGACAAAGAGTTGCAGTGATACCTAGAATGTTCAAGGGAAACTGGCAAAGGCTCCAATATTTAGATACCAGGTTGAAGGCTTCCTGATGCAGTCGAATTAACTAGGGCACGGCGTTTGGGAATATTTAATCTGCTTGATTGGGGGGAAATTGATGTTCTATAGAAAGCCCGTCATCTTGAACAAATAGTTTTATGAAACACAACTTGCCTCATGATGTGTATGCCTGTGAAACTAGGAGTCATCATTCCGTGTACCGGACCAGATAATGACTCAATTGATCATTGGCCTATAGACTCGAGATAAAGGGTATTTAAGTTATAAGACAAAATTCCCGGCCATTCCCTTATCTCGACTTCAGTTTGTAACTTTTCATGTGGTTTTCATACACCAATAAATTGGTTGGGAAGATAAGCAACTTGAAGCCGTGACTACTAAGGTAGTTGATAATTTTTTACCCCACCATTATCTATCGGACGTGAGTCAATCGCGGGGCAGCAAACCCCTCCAACCCAACCAAGGCTCGAATTCTGTTTTCACATCGACTAGAACAGAAACACAACAACAAGATGGCGGTCATTTACATCGACGAAGAAGCCGGAAGCGATCTCCCCGAGATTCAGGGCACCGAGTCCGCCCCCTTCAAGTCCCTCCTCGAGGCCTACTTCCGCCACGGCGCCGAGTCCGAGTACCAGGTCAAGAAGAAGGATGATGAGGAGTACAAGCCCGCTGCCAAGTCAGCCTTGAAGAAGGCTGTCGCCTACGCTGCTGGACAGAAGAAGAAGCTTGAGGCTGCTGCTAAGCGTGCTGAGAAGGATGCCCAGGATGAGGCTGCTCGTCTTGCTGTTCTTGAGGAGGCCAAGAAGATCAAGATCACCAATGACCCTTCCCTGCCAGAGCCTGTTACTATCAGCCTCCAGGAGACTGACTCTACTGTAATTGGTACTCTCCGAAAGAGCAAGGATGAGCCCGCTGAGGGTGTCAAGCGTGTTTCCGTTCAGGGCCGTGTCAACCGTGTGGCCAAGCAGGGTGGTCTTATCTTTGTTACTCTGCGCCGTGGTCTCAACTACATGCAGTGTCTCCTTTCTGGCGATCTTTCCAAGACTTATGATGCTCTTACACTCTCACGAGAGACCTCTCTTGAGATTATTGGTGAGCTTTGGGAGGTTCCCGCCGGTGCCCACGCCCCTCTCGACCGCGAACTCCGTGCAGATTACTTCCGAGTCATCGCCAAGGCTCCTGGAGGTGATGATGCCTTTACCAACATTGTTCCTGTCGATGGTGACACCAACACACTCATGAACCTTCGACACCTCACCCTCCGCCACGAGAAGCCTGCCGCCGTCATGTTCGTTCGCGATGTTGTCGAGGATGCCTTCCACACCGTCTACAAGGAGCTGGATATCAAGAAGGTCAGCCCTCCTGCTCTTGTGCAGACCCAAGTCGAGGGTGGCTCTACTCTTTTCAAGTTTGACTACTACGGCGAGACTTCATACTTGACTCAGTCCAGTCAGCTTTACCTCGAGACTGTCCTGCCAGTCCTTGGTGACTGCTATTGTATTGAGAAGTCTTTCCGTGCTGAGAAGTCTCTTACTCGTCGCCATGTAAGTACTTACCTACAGAATTGTTGCGTCATCGAAGAAACTAACATTATTCAGCTTTCTGAGTACTCCCACGTCGAGGCCGAGTTGGACTTTATCACTTTCGACAACCTCCTGGACCATCTCGAGCATGTCATCTGCCGTGTCATTGACCTGACCCTCGAGAACCCTACTGCTGCCGAGGCCATCAAGAAGTACAACCCTGACTTCCAGAAGCCTACTCGACCATTCTTGCGTATGCGCTACACCGATGCCATTGACTGGCTACGAGAGCGTGGTATTAAGAATGAAGAGGGCAACGACCACACTTTCGGAGACGATATGTGAGTACCCCTTATTTTGAAGCGATGCGCAAACTAACCTGGAATAGTGCCGAGGCTGCTGAGCGAAAGATGACTGACGAGATTAACCGCCCCATCTTCCTTACTCACTTCCCTGTCGAGATCAAGTCATTCTACATGTCCAAGGCCAAGGATGACCCCCGCGTTACTGAGTCTGTCGATGTTCTGATGCCTGGTGTTGGTGAGATTGTCGGTGGCAGCATGAGAATTTGGGACTATGAGGAGCTCATGGCTGGTTACAAGCGAGAGGGTATCGATCCTACGGGCTACTTCTGGTACACTGACCAGCGCAAGTACGGATCTACACCTCACGGTGGATACGGCTTGGGAGCTGAGCGGTATGTTATTTGATCTTTTAATGTTCGATCTTTGCTGACAATTATTCAGATTCCTGGCATGGCTTCTCAAGCTCTGGACTGTCCGAGAGGCTTGCTTGTATCCCCGTTATATGGGTAGATGCACCCCATAAACGAACCGTTGATGAGAATGTATGAAAATGGAGTACAGGATTATGATGCAGTAGGACAGACTTATTTAGTACAATAAAGGGACAAAAAAAGCGAGACTGTTTTACTGATACTGTTTATTGAATTTAGAATTATCTACATCCGATGTCCGATATATCCGTTCGTATAGTCGCAATCGAGCGCAGCCTTTAACAAGCCTGTGACTCAATTGAACAGATATGTATATCCACTAAAAAGTTCCCTCAGCGGCTGTCAACGGAAGGCCCTGGAGTGCTCTGGATCTTTAAGCCCTGTTCTTGGGGGAGCTGGTGGGTAACAGAAAAACTGGCTGCTGGAAGCATGATAGACGAAATTAGTAGGTTAGCTTGGGACACTCAAATAGACATCCTTGAGCTGTTTATTTTTGTTCTCCAAATCTTGGAGGCCGACTTTTCTGTTACCCTGAAGGAGATGCCTCTACCGAGGCCCTACTAATCGTTCTTCCCCATCCCTCGTTGAAATTTGCCACTTCTAATTGGTCAGTCAGGCTTTTGAGCTTCCGAAATCCGTGTCACTGGGGCGGTGTTCTTCTTTACCATCTTATAACATCTCCCCATCTTGATAACCCTCACCAAAAAACACCACCTACACCAACAAAACCGAACCTCACAACCACTCTCACAATGCCTCGTCAACGATCCGTCGGCCGCGCTCCTTCGCGCCCTACCGCTGCTGCTTCGGCTCCCAAGCCCCAGCAGACTCGACCTGCCGCCACCCACGCTGCCCCCGTTGGTTCTCACCCTCCTGGCCAGGCCATGCCTCCTCAGGCTGCCGGTTCCCAGGGCCCTGGACTGTTCGGTCAAATGGCCAGCACTGCCGCGTAAGCATTCCCAGCCAATATACAACACTTGGCGCTTTGCGAGCTCGAGATGTACACGGCGCAAACCCCGAGCGCTTCGGATTACATTATGCTTGGAATAACCATAGCTAACTTTCTTCTAGTGGTGTCGCTATCGGTTCCTCAGTAGGCCACGCCATTGGTGGTATGTTTGGTGGCTCCTCCGAGCCCGCTGCTCCCGTCCAGGCTCAAGCCGCTCCTCAAGAGCAGTCCTGGAACCAAAACAACTGCGCCAGTGTGGCTCAGAACTTCACAAAGTGTATGGACGACAACAACGGAAACATGCAGATTTGCAACTGGTATCTTGAGCAGCTCAAGGCTTGCCAGGCTGCTTCTGGCCAGTAAGCGTTGATTTGGAGACTATACGAACAAAAAGAACTTGATATCATTATGGGAAAGGAAACAACATCGGGGATAAATCCCCTGACAGCGTGCGTGCTTATAGAGACTTGGTGGGAATACTACATCTCGGCACAACCAATTGTATAATACAAAACAAGATCTCACTCAATTCCTCAAATTGGGAAACTTTAACTATCTTTCTCCTCCTCTTCCGGTCGCGGCTCAAAATTCAGCTTTACCGTGTTAGCAACAGCAAATTCATGATTTAGTGATGTCAACTCTTACCGAATTTCCATTGTACAGCTGTTGATCTCTTTGGTCGCCTGGATTCTGGAATTCCCGAATTCGGGACCGTTCTCGGGAACTGCTAGGTCCGCCCACGGATCCTCGGGGTGCGCGCTCATCGCCGGATCCAAATATACCGAAAATCCAGGAGAAAATGCTCAGAATAAAGGCAATGATCCTTGACACAATACCTTGTGAGTCACTGTCGTAAGCAGACGTGTACTTCTTGACTGGGATGAGGACCAGCGTTGATGAAGGGGAAAGACCAAGCTCGCCGATAGCCTTGTCCTCTTCTGTTTCGTCAATGTTTTTGTTGGGTAGAGGCGTAAGAACCTGCTTGAATGTGTACGGCTGCGCTCCATCGTTGCGGTTCTCGTCCACCCACTGTCTAATCTCCTTGAGGGGCGCATTGGTCTTGAAGCGCGATCTCAATGTTGATCCGTCAAAGAGGCGCACTTGAAGAGCTGTCATTCCGCCAGTCTTTGTTGAAGCCGCCAGCTTGGTTTCTGGTACGCTGACCAAAGATGCCGCAACGTCGCCACCTTTCATACTGTCGAGTCTTTGCTTTTCGCGCTCCTCGGCGCGCATACGTCGTTCTGCCTTGTCATCTTCGATTCGCTTGAGAATTCTAGCTCTCTCCTCTTGGTCCTGTTGTCTCTTCTTCCTCACTGCCTCGGCAGCCTTGTGAGCCCGGGCATTATCGGTGCTCATTCCAGCTTCGGCTTCGGCTCTGGCTCTCTCCTTGGTTCTGGCACGCTCCTCTTTTACTTTGCGCTCATTCTCTTCTCTTTGCGCCTGCAGTCTGGTAGCCCTCTCGGCCAATATCCGACGGACATTTTCGGATGTTGAAGAAGATACAGTTGTTGGTGTCTGTTCTGGTGCTGTGAGTGTCTCTGGTTGAGGCGGGGGGTTAACTTGGGCCGGTGGTTGAGCCGGTGGTTGAGCTGGCGCCGGTTGAGGCGCCACTGAAGATGCGGAGTTGAAAGCCGTCTGAACTCTCCGCAGGAAATCTTCCTTGCTTGTTCCCGGTGTGATGTACTCCTTCAATTCGCCATTCTTGATGATAACGACCGTGGGAGTCCGTGGCAGTGGAAATATTTGAGCCAAATATCCGGCTTCTTCGGATCCAGCTTTGAGGCGGAGCGCGACAGCGTGTTCATTGAGCAAGTCGCTCAGCTATACCGTGAATTAGCCCCAGATTATATGTTCTGTAGATCACCAATATCCTACCGTATCATCGGTTAGGAATTCGTTCTCCCACTGTGTACTCTCGTTGGCCTCATCTATAATGCATGTGAGCTATTGTGCGGGTCACCATGATGACAAAACGGACCTGTAACGAAACACAGAACCAGCTTCTGCTGGCCGACGGCAGTTGAGATGCCCTCTTGAAGAGTTCCTTGATAAAACATCGCGACCCAGTTGTAAAGCAACAGTCTATTATGCCGAAGTCGGGAAAGTTTTAGGTATGATAAAAGTGAGAGTTTGTAAGACACCTGCGACGTGTTGGTTCAAGGTGAAAGGTGTCTTGTCTTGTCTGTACCCTTACTCGAACTCCCTTGAGTTTTATGCATATACTGTGCAAGACGTCTCTGAGAGCTCTTTTATGTAGAAAAGTATTTATCACAGAAGATAAGATTGGAATAAATGATTATCGGAAATATATGCTCCAACTGTATTTCCTCAAAGAGAACTTGGATATATCATCATGAGAAGCCCAGATGCCATGAGAGCTCTCTGTATGACGCTAGCATCACGTGGCGTCGAGTCAGGTACGGGGCTGACTCAGCGCAATAACGAGCGTCAAAGGTAACCAAGAATAAAAGAGAGACTTTTATACAGAGATAAATCTTGGTACTGCTGGAAATACTATGGAGATTTATTAGGAAAGAAGGTACTATGAACTTGCTGAATTATTCTCCAGAGACATGGAGAACTTTAGTCCTTCTTAGTGTTTGTATACTGATTGTGAATTTCTATAGTAAAATAAAAATATACTTTCACTTGACTCATCCCGTCTTCGGAAGAGCTGCCGTCTTGTTGACAGGAACTCGCCTTCATTTTTCTCGTTCACCTATTCTATCAACGACTACTCCTTCAAATCGGTCAAAATGTCCATCGACCAAGCTTTTATGCCCTGGGCCGAAAATAAAGGCGTCAAGCTCCATCGTATCGAACCTCGAATTTTTCCCGGAAGAGGTATTGGTATTGCTGCAATTCGCGATATCAGAGTAAGTCATGACTTGAAAGTTCTTCAGTAGAACCAGACTATCGACATATTCCCCTTAACTATACTCATCACTACGTAGCGTCAAGTTGCAACTGCTAACAAGCGTAGGCAAATGAAAGTATACTAAGCATCCCAATAAGGGCAATCCGCACCATCGACACAGTCCCAAAGCACATCAAAGAGGCTCTTCATGGTGTCTCAGTTCATGGCATCTTGGCTGCTGAAATTGCGCTTGACGACAGTGATGATTTCGCCATCTGGAGAACAGTTCTCCCAACTCGAGAAGATCTAGAAGGTGGAATGCCCATGATGTGGCCGAGTGAACTTCAAGCTCTTCTCCCCAAACGAGCTAAAGACCTATTGGAAAACCAGAACGCCACGTTCCGACGAGAGTGCGATGTTGTCCTGAAAGCTTTTCCCGAATTGACAAAAGACAAGTACAAATACTCCTGGTTGTTGGTAAATACAAGAACCTTTTATAATAGCATGCCGAAGATGAAGAGCTACGCTCATTCTGATCGACTAGTCTGCATGCCTGCTGCTGATCTGTTCAACCATCAAGACCAAGGGTGCAAACTCGTCTACTCTGCTCTCGGTTACAGCGTTCAAACAGACCGAGCCTACAAGCAAGGCGAGGAAGTCTACGTCTCATATGGTCCTCACTCAAACGACTTTCTCTTGACAGAGTACGGTTTCATTTTGGACACGAATCGCTGGGATGAGGTTTACCTGGACGAGGTGATACTACCGCTCCTGAATAAGACACAGCGCGCTGAGCTGGAAAGTGTCGGCTTTCTTGGCAGATACACACTCGATGATCAGACCCCTGGATGTCACAGAACTCAGGTTGCTTTGCGTATGTGTTGCACAACTCCAGGGCAATGGCAACGGTTCTTTGACGCTTGTGAAGATGGGCGGTCTTCGCAGGCCGAAGTGGATAACATTCTTTTATCTGCCTTGAAAGCCTTTTTGCACGTCATTGAGAAAACGAGAAGTGACATTGATGACATAGAGGGTGGTACGAGCAGTCAGAGAGAGCTGTTGAGACGCCGGTGGCAACAAATCGAGGCAATGGTTGCAAAGACCATAGAAAAGCTAACTAGAGAACAATGATTCCTTTGAGGTTCATTCCATAAGAAGCATAATTTCTCCACTCTGCAAAGAGTAGTTTCTCAAGTTCCATGGGGAGATATTCAGGCAAGGCAGCTTGTATGCAGTAATAACCGTGTATTTTCTAATCATGCAAAAAACCAAACCGCGTCCATTCCTGCTTGCCGATACGTTAAATACCACTCTACCCCGTACTCAACGATTTCCATGATATCCATGCTAGCTATTCTTCCCATGAAACCTCTTTACCGGGAACGAGACACATCAAGCATAGTGGCCGCCATTCCATCCATGCCACCCGATTCCATAGAAGCTAGCATCTTTCTCATGGCTGTCCCATCGCCACCTCCGGGTGCTTTGCCGTACACTGTCTCACCTAACATACGGAGCTGCATGGGAAACTGGGGATCTCCGTACCGTTCAATAACGTCGGCTTTATCGGTCGCAGTCTTCAAATCCTGTTCTGAAGAGTTCATGCCGAACTCTTCGCATTCTGTCTGCTTCTCGGGTGTCCACCAAGAAGGAAGAAGTCCTTTTCGAGTCGACATCTTGGCAAGAAATTGTTTGAATCCAACCAATCCGTCACTTGCGCCACTGTAAAGACTATCCTCCATCACCTGACCGTCGAGTTTATACATGTCCTCGACACGCAGGCGGTAACAGTCGATGAGAAGACGGTATACATCCTCCTCAGGGTGATTGTGCAGGTATTTGCCCTTGTCTAGGCGAGTAAAGGGATCAAGGATAGGCTGATCGAGTCCCTTTGGCGGTGATCCGCTGCCCCCAGTCGCTTGGGCGGATGCAGAAGATCCTTTCCCGCAAACCTTTTTATGCTGCTTCCAGTCGTTCTTTTGACACTCTCTGGAGCAGTAGGATTCCGAAGAGCATTTGGCGCAGCGTTTTAGAGTAACCTCGGGTTCTCCTTGCAAACAGTACAGCAAGCCATTGTGGGTGGGGTAGCAGAATGTCGTTGAGATGAACTGATCTAGAGTTTTAGACGAATCCAGGAAGGAAAGTAGGAAATATGAGGGGATTTATATCATCACAGTGCGGCATGTTGATCACAGCAAAACAGAAAAAGCAAGCAAACGGCCAACCAACAGCCTGGTTACTTCATGTATAGGCTTGGAGTAGCATTATTTCAACGACTTCACTTTCTAAGAAGCAATGATTGGTCACCTCGTTGTCAAGCAACAAAACATCATGTGAATTCGGCATCTCCCATCATTTACACAATACATAATCTATATTGGCAAGCCTGATGCGTCATCGACGAATGTATAGATGCCCCTCCATCCATAAGACCCAGATTGATCTATCTGGGTCCAGTCGGTTAATTCGTTGTCAGTCAAATGTGCTTCCGGAACTCTAAAGGTATATACGCTCGACTCGAGCTCAACAGTAGTCTTTGCCGACTCACGTCTTATTGTAAGTCTCCCAAAATATGGTATCGTCGTCACTTTACAGGGTTGACCTCGGTACCTGCCTTTACATGCAGCATGCAAGTCCACAAGTACATCAGCCGCCTGTTCAGCTGTTGCATTCTCCAAAACCTCACCCGTCTTCATTAGCCTACTAACAAACTCGGTGATGACAATCCAAATACGTTCTTCTTCTTCCATTGTTCTTGGAGTCTCTTTGGCTGCCAAGTCTGCAACGAGGATAACAGCAGCGTTGAATGCAAGAAAGTCGTATAGATCACACCTCAACGGTTTGTCTGGTAAACTTCTGATATCCCTGTGAGCTCGTATTGCTCCTTCAGCTGATTCCAAAACTTCAATCCGAGTGTACTCAAACTGCTTGTCGTAGCCCGCAAACTGAGAATAGGGCAGATGAATCATTATGTTGAGGGTATGTTTGTAGAGCCTCGTTATGGCATGTCCGATTGGCGGGAATGCTGAGTTCAAGTCAGCCTCTGCCCTCTCATCTGGAATCATGGTTTTCAGCTCCCTCATCTCGTCGACGATGCTCGTCATTATACTGAAAGGTGTGTCTTGACGCAACCGGTCTCTATCGCTAATCAAGCCTGACACCAGGCCGATTTTCCTCAGAGTGTCAAGCTCAGTTGCTCGCACATCCATATTGAGGGTACCATAAGGCAACCCAATGATGAGAGATATCTGACGATCTCGAATCCACAGAGCATCCCACACTAGGCTCGGACGAAGATGAAGACCTAGTAACAGAGCATTCTCAATGCCGGTTCTGATACATTTCCATGCTCTGCTAGGACGACCGATAGCAATGTACAGCTCATACTGAAGAACCAGTGCTTCAATCGAGTTGATACTGCAGGCAGGTGTACAGTCTGCAAGGTACAATATCGATACCTGCGTAAGTATGCGTTCGATAAACTCCTCAGGATGCAGAGGTAAGCCAGTCTCAGCGTCTTTGAAGTCTTTGGGTAATTGCGAGAGGAGAAGACAGATCCAGACCAGGCATTTAGACACAAGTCCAACGTTTGTGGATTGCAATGCATCGAATATCTTTTCATGGGTGCAGAAGAGGCCCTGGTCCTCTCGATTTTCGTGGATTATCGCAAAAGGCCATAACATCAAAGAATGAAGTAGCTGTCCAGAGTAAGCCAGGATCCTCACGAGTGTTTGTGGATCCAGGATGAGATCGTCCGGGATTAATTCCAGCTGCGGCATAGGAGTCTGGGACATAAATTCGTTTGATGGAGTTTCTCTGGGGCTTTGCATTCGTGAATCCTCTGGTATGACATGGACCTCTTCTCGCTGATGAGGGCTCTCGGGGGAGTCAGCAGAGCCAGCAACGTTGCATTTGTCGAGTTGACTTGTCAAGATTCTGATAGATTCTTGCATTTCCACCATACGCGACTCGACTTGAATGACAAACTGGTTCAGTTCTTGTATTATTTGATCCTTTTCATCGCAGGATTTTTGAGGTGGATGTACTTGTTGTGAGTTGCAAAGGAGAGAATGAGCTATACACTGGCGACACTTTCTTTGACGCTCGTCAAATACGCAGCTCACTTTTCGGCGACGACATTCTGTGCAGCATTTTGTTCCTAGTCGCAATCTATTGTTACAACTTTCTGTGAAAGAATGCGACTGCGACTGCATTGTATTATTTGGTGGTGAAGTAGAGAATCACTGACAGTCATGTTGTGAGTGAGATAACTCGCAGCGTGGTTTAGGTTCATGAACTTTTCAAATGTCTCAGATATGACGATATTTCCAAGATAAAACCTTGATTGTTGGAAAAGGGGAGTAAGTTCATTGGGAATATTAGTACGGTAAATAGTAGTCACTACCGGTGTTGGCTCGTCGGAACTAAGCATGTTTTTAGTTCGCCAAACATGGCCCGGTGGCATCAAGTCGACCATTATTGGCTTAAATAGACCGATGGCACTTAACCTCAGTAAGCGTAGCAAACTTGCAAACTTGACAGGTGTTTCCGTGGGGTTTGTTGCTCAATAAGAGCATCTGACTCGTTGTATGGACTTGAGTCGTGATGGTGTGCAGATGCCAACGTCAAACATGTCTACCTAGGTAGGTAGGTAACTGAAGTGTGAATCTGTCTGGATTACCCATAACCACCAAGACCTTGTATTTGTACCACGTGAGGCATCTCAATCTTCCAACATTCAAGTTGGACACCGTTTTGACCTGATAGAATGAATGTCCATATTTCAAAATGTACAAAGACTAACTACCTAAGCAGGTTAGACCTGTGACTTGCTACTTCAACTCCAGCTTCAGGGTAAGTGGGCCGACCCACCAAAAATCGTCACCACCTACAATCATCAAGAAGTTATCCCGGCAGCATCTTAACTTCAATGCGCCATCAGACACAATGAATGCGCCACAGACTCTTTTGCGCAGTCTGCGCATCTCAAGGCAAGTGCCTCGCTGCACAAGATTCACCAATGCACCACCGAAAAGAAACTTTACATCCTCTTTCTTCCGTCGCAAAAAGCAGCAACCCTCAGCCGACGACCCAGAATTTGTCTCTATTCTAGACGGACCACCCCAGCTTGTCCGAGTAGGAAAACGTCATGGACCTGGTCTTATCATTCTCGGTATGAGATATTATTACCAATTGCTTCTGTGTTGAATTGTTATGGTTGTTGCTCTTGTCAATGCACCACCGAATCATGTCACCAATTGTATTGAATGCATACTAATTCATTCATGTAGCAATCATTCCTGTGACGGCATTTATCCTGGGAACATGGCAAGTCCAGCGATTAGGCTGGAAATCGGAGCTCATTGCCAAATTTGAAGACCGTCTCATCCGCGATCCTCTACCCCTACCACCTACTATCGACCCCGATGCTATTCATGACTTCGATTACCGCCGCGTACTGGCAACAGGCCATTTCAGACATGACCAGGAGATGCTTATTGGACCGCGCATGCGTGACGGTACAGATGGATACATGGTTGTTACGCCGTTGGAGCGAGAGAATGGCACAACAATTCTGGTCAACAGAGGTTGGATCGACAAGAAGCACAGAGACAAGAGGACGAGACCTGATGGATTGCCAACCGGTCAAGTCACAGTCGAGGGACTCTTGAGAGAGCCATGGAAGAAGAATATGTTCACACCCGACAACCAGCCCGAGAAGGGCATGTTTTATTTCCCGGATGTGAAGCAGATGGCTGCTTTGACCGGCGCTCAGCCTGTCTGGGTTGAGGCCACTACTGGTATGTCTATCCTCATGATCCTTCATATCTCATGACGTCCTAACTAATGATACCAGAACCCGAGTTCATGCAAATGGTCGACTGGGAATCTCGAGGTATTCCTTATGGCCGACCCGCAGAGGTCAATTTGCGAAACAACCATGCTCAGTACATCTTTACCTGGTACGTTGTATCCTTATGCCAGATTGAGCCGGGGTGCTGACCCTTGATCTTAGGTACGGTCTGTGCTTTGCAACCTCCATTATGCTTTGGATGGTAGTCAAGAAGCCCGCAAACGACGTGGCTCGTCGTGTGGCCCGTTCAAAGGGCCTGTAAACTAAATGCTAAGCAAATTGTGTGAGACTCATGTATACTCTGCCACCTCTCCTTCGTCCCCTTGATCCGACACACGCTTTGCCTTGCGCTGTTTGACGGGCTGTGGCACTGGCATCCTCAGCTCCTGGAGGAGTTCTCTTGGGAGGTGCTTTTGTGCTAAATAGAACATGGAAGAACGAGGTCCAACCTGACGTTGCCTGTACGATATTAGAATGTGACCAGAACAGAATATGGAGCTGGTAACCAGAGATGACATACCTTTTCATGAGCGTCAAGACGTCACTCTCTTCAATAGTCTTGCGCTTGGCGTGATCTGCGTATGCCCCCAGATCATCGCCCAATTGCTCAAAGAACCATTCCGAAGATTGAATAAGAGCATCTAGCGTCTCTGCTGAAAGACGCTGGTTGCTTAGGCCTGACGATTGAAGAGCTGTCTGTGCCACCCTCTTGACAAACGTTGGGGGGAGTGACGGATATTCTATGCCGTGTTGTGATATGCGTTTTCGTTTTTTGTTCGCTTTCAACCCACGAGGTAGTCTGTCGTCGGCCGGCATGTGATGTGTCGTGACGATGGCCATTGGCTCCATAGCTGGTTCCAGTTCTTCGTTTATTGAGCTGTGATCGTCCATACCGTTCTCGTAGTCCCAACCGTCCATGTAAAAATCTGCTGCTCCGCCATCAGAGTCGGAACCAAATACGACATTTTGTTGAGGATCACGAGCTTCATCGCCTCTGGCTTCTACGATTGATTGATCAACAATGGGAGATGTTTTTTGTAAGCCACCAGCTGGATCAGACATTTGAAAGACTGTTTGATCATCCAGACCCTCAGGCATGTCCAGATTAAAGTCACTTCCCCTACCCTCGGTCATCCGCCGGGTTTGATCCGCTTCGAATCTGTTTCTAATCAGCCAATGCCATAGACGATGGGGCTGGTGTAACTTACGCTTCCAGAGAGACATCTTCATCAGCTCCTGCATCGAGGTTTTCTAGAAACCCGGGAAAGAAGTCTGACTGTTGACCAATATCTTCAGTGGGCTCGTTGTTGAAGTAATCGCTTATGCGCTCACTTCCTGGGCTGCCCCGAGATAACCGGGAGTTGTCCGCATATCTCCGAGGCATTTCAATTGACTGAACCGTAAAATTATCTTCATCCAACTGTGACAATCGTGGTGGTGGAATTTCCGAGCTCATACTAGAAGCATCTTCATCCAGTGGCAACGAAAGTCTTGGCCGTCGAGTAAGAAATTCATCATCATCATCATCATCGTCTTCGTCGTTGCCATAGAGGTTGCTTTGCTCCTGCTGTGCCGGCGATGAACTTTTTCGTGTTCCGGGAGACGAAGAAGAAGAATATTGAATCGGCTGGCTTTTGGGTGCTAGTGCTCGACCGAGGTGTCGCAGAAGATCCAAGGGCGTTTCTCTCTGCTGCATCATGCTTTGCCTGCGATTCTTTCCAGGAGTAAACATTGCTGTTCGGCGTTGGTCGAGCAGCCTTCGGGCGGCTTTGGCGTGGGGAGTTGGCGCATTGGATCTGCCAGCAGAGGCAGGAGTGCCCCGACGAAGAGAGGCACGGAAATCGCGGGCACCAGTACGATCGAGAGGAGTGTGAATAGATGCACGAGCAGAGTAAGGCTCAGCACTGATTGCTCTGCGAGGAGTCCTTGAAGGGGTTCGTGCTGGCGTTTCTTGTGAGGCGGCCTTGGCCGGTGATGATATCGGACTCGACATGGTTGTGTTTGTTTAGATGCGCTGGAGCATATAGAGTGCTCAAAGAGCAAACGCTTCAGTAAGCCTTCATGAACGACAAAACTCAGTTAGTCTAGGTGATTTAATCGTTTTGTCTGTTAAGAAATTCGTTGATCTAGGTGGCCGTCAATGCTGGCTACAGGTACTGTTATTAAACGCGACCACCCACGCGCGCCGAGGGACGCACGGACCATCTGATTAAGTATGAAGGTGGGAAAGGATCCATGAGCTTAATGAATCTACTGAAGGTTGTCCCAACTTTTCAAGCCGAAGACCGAAGTCTAACATACGTACAGCGGTGTTAGCAGAAAAAGCAGGGCACAAAGATGAATCTATAGCTATCTATAGACAACATTACTGTTGCCCGAGATCTATGTCTGTTTTGTTATTGATGCTCATGTTGAATTCTAGTATGTTTTTATTCCTTATTGAATTATTCCGGGTATGCTTTTGAAACTATCTAGCTCAATTGTAGACACAATGTGGTTTCTCAAAGGAATAGCTGTAACACCGGGAGGCACTGAAATATGAAGGACCTACAGAGACCCCTTTGCAGTCGCTCCCATGTAGCCCCAACCACCAAGTAAGACACTGCCCGTGAACCTCCAGACTCCTGTGCCTGGCGCACCTGCTTTCAAGCAAATCCACAGGTCGGCTGTACCCCACCAGAAGAGCAAGCTCATCAACGTATCTACAACATCGTATTGGCGACGTAGATAAAATAACCATATGGCAAGGCCATAAGCTGAGACACGACTACCGTAGATGGCAAAGGCTGTATGTGCCGGTTCCGATCTGGCGATGCCTTCTGGCAGACCATATTCACGCATGGCCCGAGTAGGTGATTGAAAAGGTAAAAGACCACCAAGCGTGAACGCAGTGGCTATAAAGGTAGCAGGAATATGCCATGGAGAGAAGTTGGAAAACAAGCCTGAAGCCATTGTGTACTAATGATTTTGTCGTGGAAGGAAGTAATAGTTGGGTACAGCTTCACACGCACCTCGTAAGTGGTGCAAGTCTAGCAAAGAAAGAAATCATGAGATGCGCCAAAATACTAAAGCCAGCGTTTTACAGAGGATAATTTATTGTAAGCTGATGTTTTGTCTCAGGCAAAATAGTAAAACTTGGCAAAAGGACAGTATAGGACCGAGCGTGGATCGAACACGCGACCTAGGGATCTGCAATCCCTCGCTCGTACCACTGAGCTATCGATCCTTTTCATTCAACTGTACAGAGTTTTCAAACTGGGCGTTATGAACATAAAGAATGACGATAGTCCCGGCCCCTAAACAAGGGTCTCAATGAGCTGCATACCTGAATCCATCTCTATCTCCAACCTCTTTATTATCCTTGCTCAAAACATCTTGACGCTTTTGTTCGTATAATTTATAATGTCAGTCTCAGTGTGAGTGTCTTGTTAGGCTTCGTCGTAATCCAATGCAACGTCTTTGTTCTCTAATAGGAATCTGCTATAAGCTTCGTATTCGTTCATGTTACAATCATTGTCAAGCTCTGGATTATTCCTTGTTCTATAAGTCGATACTAACAAATTCTTATTATCCCTGGCATGACAATAACCCGACCACCTCCCCTAAGAGATCATGTGAGGGGCTGCTGCTTTTTTTCTATTGACCCTCTCTCCACCACTTTTCATTGACCTGCTACATCCACAATAGGTACTACCAGCGCAGTCGAAAAGTCGCCTCCTCTTGTCTTTTGGAAAGCATCTATTGCATTGTCGGTTGGATAGGTGCTTTTTGCTTCATTTATATATATTCCCTCTTCTCTTCCTTTTAAACTCTACATCTCGTCATATCCAATCAGCCACAACCGAGAGATCTTCTCAGCCAAGAACGGCCATTAAATAACGAATCATTACCGCAACAAGACAGACACTACGATAAACCAGGTGAGCTCCTCCCCACTCCCACTCTCCAGGCGCCTCCAGCTCTGGAAGCCCTGCTCTTGATGGGCCATGGACTTGTTGGATGAGTTAATAGGCAAGGCTATGTCTTGGCTTATTACTGTTAGCAGGGGACTTTAGCAGGCCCCAGCACCAACCTGAGGTGGCACCGGGGGTGGCTACTCATGCTAGAGGCTGCTACTGGTGGGCGCCCTTATCCTAGGCGCTTCTCTCTCTCGTGGTCTGGCTGGTACTGATAGAGGTGGATCAATTTCCTTGAACCTCCTCCTTACCTTCTGCGGCACAAAACGCGTGAACTACACTTCGGTTTTGTGTCAAGTTTCTTCTCTAACCTATCTTTTTATGCAGCTGTGAAACTCACCTGAGGATCCATTCAAGTTTTGTCGCTACTTGTCGCATCGCCAATCGTCGCACTCGTTCCGTTATCCGGCGTCGAGTCTCTCGTATCCACAGCTTGAGCCTGCTCTACAACTAGACACCAGCAGTCATCGCTTTGACCATCCTCATCTGCCCCTCGACTAGACAACTTGCTTGCTGCGCTTCGCTTCCACCAACTCCCTTCGACTCTATACCCAATCCCTCCTATTTTTCGATTATCCGATCGCAACAATGGCTCAGCCCGGCGTGCAATCATTGAAGGTTTGTTGAGCACAAGATTATCTGACGCAATACCTGGTTGGCTGACCGCTGCTACAGTGTGTGGTGACTGGTGATGGTGCTGTTGGAAAGGTACGTCGGACAACAAACTGTCGCTTACCGCGCGACGGCTATCACAGAAACTCCCGCTGATTGCCTCTAGACTTGTCTACTCATTTCCTACACCACAAATGCATTCCCCGGCGAATACATTCCCACTGTCTTTGACAACTACTCAGCTAGTGTTATGGTAGATGGCAAGCCTATTAGCCTTGGCCTCTGGGATACTGCTGGTCAGGAAGATTACGACAGACTGCGACCCCTTTCATACCCCCAGACCGACGTCTTCCTCATCTGCTTCTCCATCGTCAGCCCTCCATCATTCGACAACGTAAAGGCAAAGGTAAATTGACAGCAATTATCGCCTCCCGACTTTGCTGACATCTCTCCAGTGGTATCCCGAGATCGACCATCATGCGCCCAACATTCCCATCATTCTCGTCGGGACCAAGCTCGATCTTCGAGAGGACGCTTCCACCCTCGAGTCTCTTCGACAGAAGCGCATGGAGCCTGTGTCATACGAGCAGGCGCTGACCTGTGCCAAGGAGATCAAGGCCTACAAGTACCTTGAGTGTTCTGCTTTGACCCAAAGAAATCTCAAGAGCGTCTTTGACGAGGCTATCCGGTAAGTTGCCGTCTGTCATCACATGCGCGCATTCTAACATCAACCAAGGGCCGTCCTCAACCCTCGACCCACACCTTCGAAGCAAAAGAAGAACAAGTGCTCCATCCTGTAGATATCCATCTAATCAACGCCACCCGCGCGCATGGCACACGCGCGTTTGAGATTATCAACGACAGCGTCTCGACGACGCAAAATGACATGAAGATTTCTGAACGGATGCTCAACAAGCATGGCATCTGATTACAAGACGGCGGTCTTTACGAGATATCCCTGGGAATGATTGAGCTGGGGCAATTGCATTTTTTTCAGCAAGCCCGTTTATCTGTCTGCTTCCATCACACGGAAACTCAGACAAACAATCATGCGAATGGCAGCAACTGCATATGATGATGGCTTTTATTTGCGAGGCGGGTTCTTGAGTCACTTTTGGGTTTTCTCTATCTGCGGTTATATGGGGTTTCCAACCGTTGCTATTTTCTATTTTACTCTATTTGCTCATATCTCATGCTGCCACCTCCTCGCGGAGTTTATACCGATTTTGCCAGTAATTCAAGAACCGGTCTGCACTGGATATTTGGTTGTTTGTGATGACATGTGATGCTTTGTGACAATTGAGTTGTTTGGATTAAGTTCAGGGTCGGAATATTTGCTTTTGGTCATGGTTTGTAGTTTCCATAGAGTAAAGAAAGGCCAAAGCTCACCCGTTGCTAATGCCAAGCCTATTCATCAACTTGAAGTAGAAAGCCATACTCAAAGACATCGCATTGTGGCTAATCGCTCATTATCTATATCTATGATGTGATGATCCTCCCTGGGTATCTCACTCCGTTTTGAAAACATACAACTTTTGTATCCGATCCTTCGTTAAAATACACTCGGGAAACGCCGTCAGGCTGGTTCCAATCGCTTCAAGCTTCCCACTTCTCTCAAAGAAGCCTAATTCACTGTCTTTTACCAGGAATATGGGCTCGTCGACTGGGGTGGATACCGTCATCGCCTGCTGGTCGTCTGTCGGCGTTGGCCTTGCTGCTCTCTTCCTTTGCGATTCTCTCCCGCTCGATACGCTTGGTGCGGTTCTCGTTTAGCTTGACGTTCTTCTCCTTGATCTTTTCCTGTCGTTGCTTTGTCTTTCCGCCTCCACCAGCACTATTGTAATAAGTTAGCTGCTGAATAATATCTGGACGTAGGGCTATGTGGAGTATCGGCCAAGCATTGACTGCGAGTCCAGAAATATCCCACTTGAGAGTGACAAAAGCAACTTACGTTAGCTCGACGTTGATGCGACGAGGATAGGAAGTACCATCCGTAAACTCGGAATGGTGGAACTTGTCAAGACATGTTCGCATGTGCCAGACCTTGGCGAATTCGACAAATGCAAAACCACGGCAGGGTTTTGAGTCCTTGGGATCGCTCATGCAACGAACTCCTATAGGGTTCAAAGAGGCAAAGTGGGCTTTGATGGTTTCGGCGGTGGCAGTGAAGGGCAGGTTGCCGACAAAGACGATATGACGGTCTGCTTTGCCGTTGGGTTTCGCATCCGCTGTGTCTGCTTCTGCGTCGGCAGATTCGGTTGTCTCTGCAGATTTGTCTTGCTTTTTGTTCTTCTTCTTGCTCTTCTTGGATTCATTTTTCGTTTCCGCATCGGCACTGGCGTCCTGTTGCTTTTGTTCCTCGACCTTGATCTTCTTCTCCTTCTTGTCCTTCTTTGCAGACTTTTCCGCGTCTACAGTGATATCGGCGGGCTTATCGTCTGCACCGGCCATTGGGGTATCTTGGGCATCTTCGACATCGTCGTCTTGTTCTGGGAGATCCTGTAGATCCTTGCGCTTCTCCTTGCGCTCTTTGCGCGACTCCTTCTTGAACTTCTTGTCTCGCTTCTCCTTCTTGGCCTTCTTCACATCGGCGCCATCATCCTCGCGCTTGCGCTTCTTGGGAGGTTCAGCGTCAACAGTGACAACAGGCTTCTCGTCGACCTCGGCGGTCTCTCTTGCGCGCTTGCTTTTCATTATCGGTGATTGCGGGTTGTGTTTGAGAACAGCAGAGTATGTATCAAAGTCAGTCGCCTTGTCGTCGCAAGGTTAAAGTAGACTGCCAATGAAGCAAACCTTAATCTTTTTGCTGGAGGACAGGAATTTTCAAGGTGAGTGGGTCCACTATTCGCGGAAACGTGCCGCTGTGGAACAAGCCGAACCTACTAATACAGTAATTGCCTTCAACAAATATAGCGTAATATACTGTCTTTGCATAATATGGTGACCTTATTATCCCAGTCTACATAACCATTCCCTCTCGTTGTTCTAATGCCCTTATTGAAGGCCGCTAAGAGTCGTGGGGATTTTCTGTTGAGTCGCCTTGGAGGGCGCCTTTTAACGAAGTGATTGTTGAATTCGATCTTCGCCTTCTGAGCCTTGGAGGTTGGCTGAGATTGGTTGAGCACATGGTACTAAAGTCAACCGCCTTATCCCTCATCACAACATGTAGCTATAAAGACGAAACCGATATCAACAGCATACTTACAGTTTTTCAGTTGCTGTTGATTGGACTATATGAGATATTGTCTAGTCAAGCTTCTAGAATTGTGGAAAATATTGCCAGCCAACTCAGGGGTACCGGCGCCACGGCTGCCGCTGTGGATCGCGAGGGTGAGAGGAGTGCGGCTGTTGTAGATTGCAATACCTGCAGGAACACTGCTTCCTGTATGCCCAACAGACTAAACAGCCATGATATCCGGGTTTAGATGGCAGGGAGACGGAGGACTGTCATAATGAGGATGTCTCCGAGGCACGTAGGGAGGGGCACCTGGAGGTTTTCGTAAGCTTTCTGCTAGATGGCGGAGTTTTTCGTGCGGGCAGCCATCGTACCTAGACACCTAGGTTAGCTCTGGAAACCGTACTTTGATGTCGGATCTCCCACATAGCGAGACGTTTCACCACCTCGGCCTCAAGGGCCTGGACCTGCTGGAACTTGGTGCAATCGGATTGCACGTGGCCACAGCGAAAACATTTGGCACCTTAAGACCTGCCTGTACGGCCCGGACCTCGAGGCCTGGGGGAGGGCGGTCCGGAGTGAGACGGCCCAGAATGTAAGAACTAGGGAGCGGCGACGACGGTGGCGCGGGCAGGGTTGGCTGATTGATAGAGCTTGGAAGACCGTTATACGGAGCCTGGAGCTCGGCTACTTCGGCCTCGGGGGCCTTTTACTGAAGGAACTTTCGACAACTGGACTGGATGTATCCAATTCATCAGCACTTCAACCAACGGAAGCCACGAGGTCAGCAACCTCGGCCTCGAGGGCCTGAATTTGAGGAAATCTAGACGCAGATTGAAGACCGACTGGAGAAACAGTTGGCCAAGAGCGGGTGTGGATTGTAGTTCACTGTTCGGTAGAGTAGAATAGATGAATTAGATAAAACGAAAAACCAAGGATCGAGTGTTTCATAATATGGTGTTGATCTTTGATAGACGCATAGGAAAGAGAAGTGCTTCTGAGGAGCCGCAAAATGGAAAATAAAAAGAGAAAGCTAGAAGGATATATACCTGCGCACCTAATTATTACCTAGGTACCTAGGTAGGTATCCAGTGGAGGGCCGAATGAGAAGGCGCGTTCAAGAGCTTCACAAAGAAACACATTGTTTGGTGGTTAGTTGTACATGAATTTCAACTCCCAATACCGACTTTTGTCCTTCACTCCGTAGCTGACAATCATAGTAGGTAAAGCATATATATTGTCTTTGTATGATTCGTTAATAATTAATCCTCAACCCTGTACACTTTCCCGGTCTAAGCCAGCTCAACTGGGCTCTTCTGCGCCGGCATCTCTGTAAGAGTCCAGCCGCCACCTTGTAACTCTTGTGGTGCCTTTACTTCATTTGCTATCGAAAACACCTTTGGGGTATCTTGCTTTGGGCTACCCTCTTTGTCCCGTTTTCGGTTTCGTCGAAGAAGATAGATGGCCCCTATCGTGGTCGCGCATACGATTACAAGACCTCCTATGGCGCTCACGATGATAGGAATCAGGGGTGGACTTTCGGAGATTTTGTCTTCCGAGGAACTACTGCGCGTCTGAGTAGACGTCTCTTCGACTAACTCGCTGGTAGTTGAAGTTGTATGGCTCGAATCGACTGTCGATGTTTGCTCCTGTGATGTAGTTTGCTCTGTTGCTGTAGTTTGCTCTGTTATTGTCGCTTTCGCAGATAGTGGCGTGACTAGATAATTATCGACAGTGTTTCTCTTCCCGCATGCAATATAGGAGTATACTTGATCGACTCCAAACGTTAGAATGGCTGTGGAACAAAACGAGCCACGGCCACTATCGTTGGGTTAGCTCTGGTTGGGAAGTAATCTGCCTACTGACTTACCAGGTAAACGTAGTCAGATCCTTGTCAGTCATCCCGCAACCATGCAAATATTCAGACCCATCTCGACAAGATCCTGCAAGGCCACAGTCGGACGCCGTCAAAACTGATGTAGGACAGAAGCCCCAGAGGCCGTTGCTCGGGTCTACGCGACAGTTGAAGCCAGGATCTGCCGTTCTCTCTTTGTCTGGATCGCCGTTTAGATAGCCGCATGTCGATAACTCAGTGCTGATGGCTCGCGGTTCGAGATGAATCGATTGTGCCTCAAGAGCAGGTCTGGTCATTGATGGAAGTGCCGTATTGAGCACATAGCCAAGTGATGTAAAGCTAAAAAGTAAACAGATCAGTTGAAGATGCTTCATGATGTACGTTCGTTGATGGAAGATGGGTTGAGGTGAAGACGACAAAGGGGTTACACGCAAGATTTTCCACCTCAACAGCTCGTTGAAAAGGACTCAGTGTTATATCCCTACTACATACCACTGGCCTATCCGCACTTACATGGTTATAAGAGTTGTTGGTCCCGGTAACTCGGGTCGGCGCGTCTTTTGAGACCATGATTGGGCTATTCCTTGTTCCTTGTTTAGGATTCTATTCTTTAGCGTGGCATATTATCTTTCTCCATGAAAAAGAGCTATATACCATGAAGTGTTACCTCTCCACATTATCAATATTAATCCTCGGTTCTTCTATGATCAACAGGAGCCTTTCCCATCACACAGGTGCAACTCTCCAAGACGTCGACATCCCCTATGAATACTTCCTTTTGATTATGTTTGCTAAGCGCCGTCTTTGTGTAGAAATAGTCTTGACAGCGCCTTTATCTCTGTTGGTCCCAGGGTGATGTGATATGATCGAGAAGCAACGAACTGCGGCAAATTTCCCGCATCTTCTTCGATCAACAGAACATGAGTATAATAATAAAACGAGTAATCTAAGGAGAATAGGTTATCTTATGATCAGTAAATAAAAATCATCAAAAGTGTACTCCACTCAGCCTTATCGGGTCACATCATACCTGAGAATG
This sequence comes from Fusarium palustre, assembly GCA_014899045.1. Taxonomy (NCBI): domain Eukaryota; kingdom Fungi; phylum Ascomycota; class Sordariomycetes; order Hypocreales; family Nectriaceae; genus Fusarium; species Fusarium palustre. The sequence continues at coordinate 4,491 of JAAVUH010000119.1, read as the reverse complement.
GACAAGCAAAGACGGGCGCATAATTTCCAAATATATGTTGCAACCCCTGCTCTCAATTGTGGAGGTTGGCTGTTGGTTGATACTGACATTGTGATTTCCTTGTGAACTCTTCTCGGCTTTTATTTTCTTTCTTTCCCATAAACCTTTTTAGTTTGCCAGTTGTTGCTCATGTTCCGGAAATTTATAGCGCCGCTGCTGGCAGCGTTTTCTTTCCTACTTTTCGTCACAAGCCTGTATCTCGGGCGTCAGCATTTCACTTGGCCATCCACTTCATATAATCCTATAAGCATTGAGCATGATGAGGCGCAATCAAGTATCAATTTAACGTCTTCCAGGACCGAGATCAAGACAACGAGCTCGGAAGTACCGGCAATTTTGGTTACTTCATCAACTGCACCAAATCCAACCGAAACCTCTCCTCCAATTATTACAAATGGTAATCATTTCATACTTTCTCGCTACAAAGAAGATCATACTCATCATAAATAGGCACTATACTCTCGGCGGAGCGTATCTCGCCCTTTATATCAGCCATCTTGCATCCAGAAGATACTACTGCTCTTAGAAGACTCAAATGCCCTGCCCTGGGCACACGCTATCAGCCACTGCAACAAAGGCATATGGGCCAGGAGCCTAAAATAGACTATTTCTTTGCCCTCAACTTACGTAACTGCAAGGATATCCTTCCGCGACTGCTCGGGAGCATAGTTGAGGTAGCTCAATACCTGGGCATTGACAGATGTGCTTTAAGTATAGTTGAAGGAAATTCAGCCGACGGGACATCTGACGTATTGTCAGCAATTGCTCCGTTCCTGAAGGAACTGGGCCTAGTCTACTATTACAACTCCTCCAAGATCGATCCTTCGAAGAACGAGCGCATCAAGAAACTCGCTCAACTACGCAATTTGGCCCTTGAACCGTTAGTCAAGAACCAGGTGTCAGTTTCAGATGAGACAACTGTTCTCTTTCTCAACGATGTAGCTGCCTGTCCTGAGGATATCCTCGAGCTCGCCCTTCAACGAAAGCGCCTGTCTGCCGACATGGCATGTGGAATGGACTGGACGTACGCGGGCGTGAATCCGACCTTTTACGACATCTGGGTGGCACGAACTATCAAGGGTGACTCATTCTTCGAAGTTGGCTCAGACGGCAACTGGAATAGTGCTTGGAACTTGTTTTGGAAAGAAGAAGTGACGCGAAACCTTTTCGAAGCTCACAGGCCGTTTCAAGTCTTTGCTTGTTGGAACGGCGCCACGGCCATCAGTGCGGCTCCGATATTACACGGGCTGAGATTCAGAAGCAATAACCCTAAAGAATGCTTTCAGGGGGAGCCCACGTTGTTCTGTAAGGATATGTGGCATAGGGGCTTCCGGAAGATCGCAGTCGTTCCCAGTATCAACCTCGAGTACACGGACGATGCGGCAGATAAGATAAAACAACTAAAAGGATACGTGTCCGATATCGTCGATGACGACGAGGATACGATTGACTGGGTATCCTCGCCACCAACAAAAGTCCGATGTATGCCTACCTGGGAGACGCAAGGATGGCGGCCATGGAATGAAAGTTTGTCTTGAAAAGGCAGAGTTGTTGACCAGTGTTGGATGATGGTGACTTGTTCTGAAGACGGTGTCAGGGTGCTTGGAACAATTGATCAACAGCATGTAGACATAAATCCACATGTATCTGTTCTTGCATAAGTGACTATCTATAAAAGTTTCCGAATTAATATCTTTTTCTGTTCGCAATAAACCTCAAGATCCAAGACATAACTAAGAATGATTCCGCATCTTATATACTCTACTGAACTGCCTAGTACAGACATCACTATTATCAATGTTGTGACATCTTGCAAGAACTGGCAATCTATATGTAATAATAGCAATAATTACGGGATGCTTCCACAAACCACGCACCTTCTGCCCGCTCTGATGCACCCAAGGGTATCTTAAGAGCCAAGAGACGCTAGGCTACTTTTTCCCATACGCTTATATGCGTTTCCGCAACCCCATGGGATCTTGGACGGTTATGATCGAAACATCGGCTACTACGACTCCAGTCAGGGGACTAGAATTCCCCTGTCGTCCTATTACTTTTACGTACCCGACGGATGTCCTAGTGCAGCGCTTTCTACCTCTATAACGACGATCTCCCAACTCAAGAGACTTCTCTTCTCACCACACCTTCATTTCGGAGTGTGAACATCTCCATCCCCATCCCATAACCATGCCGAATTGAACAAAGCAGTGGACGGTGTTCGCATGTAAGAGGCTCGTGCGCCTCTCGTCGAAAGGATTCGCAGATCTATTTATTTGTAGGCATCGACCTCGCCGGTTCTTATAGATGCCGACAAACGACCATGCGACAATTGGACTTTGGTCCCCACACCCCGGATGCCCTTGACGCCCTTGACGCACCATCCATCATCCCATCTCGTCTTCGCCCTATTCTTCCTCCCATCAGTACCTCGCCCTCCCTAGCACTTTAAACCACTCACCAAAAACCACAGAGTGGACCGCATTTTCTGCGCAGGAAGCTGCCATACCTCCCAAGTACAAATACTCGTCGCAAAGCAGTAACCTCGTACGCAACGCCCTAGTCCACAGACTGGGTAAACCGGAGCTTTTTGTACCAGCGAGGCGCAGAAAGGTGACAAGATGGTGTCAGGGCGTCAAGGGCATCAAGAGTATCGGTGGTTTATGAACAGAAGATGGAGAATTCACCACCCAGCGACTGATTGACATCTTCACTGTCATGGAAGAATTTGAACATTACCTGGGGGCCGACCACAGTGTACAATGGATAGCAACCGCAGTCAAAGCTCCGTGCTGGCTCGTTCCTGTTTCCATCAGCAAGTGTTCAGATACCACCCCATGGCAGCCATTGCTGGATCCCACGCTCAACCACGCAAGATCTGTATCTTGCTTTGAGGGCCGGCTTGGAAACATGCGAGGCCAACTACAGCATGCGACAGCGGGCCACACAGGTCATCCGAGGCACACGACATAGGCATGCCAAATGTATGTGAAATCCCCGGATCCCACGTTCAACCACACAATATTTACATCTTACTTCAAAGGGCACCTTGGAGACATGCAAGGCCATCGCGGACTGCTACACACGACAGCGAGCGATGTCATTCGAGCCACACGATATGCAAAGACTTTCATTGCGAGAATACGTTGTTTGTATATTATATCGAGATTGAATGATTTCGATATGTCCAATCCCTAACCTACTCTTGTCTGCTGGTAACGAAGCGAGCATCATTCAAGATCCATTTCGCACGTTACAGCGACAGAGCGATGGCCAGAACGACGGCCCATCTGAGAACCCGAGAAGTGGGGAGGATAGGGGTATATCTATAAACATGTTAGGAAGTGACATTTCCAAGATGGAGCACTTGAATTCGCGTCCTGGATGTGAAAGAAGCAGCCTAAGAGTGAGCACTTGGCCACTTAGGTTAAGGAGTGAAAATATATTCGAGAATGGCCAGAAAGGTAGGGAAGTGATTAAGCCTAAAAGGAGAGGCAGATCTGGCAAGAGAGAAGGATAAAAAAAATTTAAACTTACGATCTTGAACGTGAGGTTGTTCAGCGCAGTGACGATATTGGATGCGAGGATGTTCAGTGCGGTGGCTCTGGAAAGAAAGACGAGAGGGGCCGCAGACCAGTGTGTAGAAAAATCCTTTGTTGCACCTGCACGTGACGAAGTTGTTTACCATCGCTTTCGAGGCATCTACCCTTTTTTAGGCAGCCGTGCCGGAGCAGAATCCTGGGTCGCCCGCCACATGGCAGCAAGGTGGAAATGAGCTTTATTTTTGTCTGTATGACGTTCTGGTTGAATCAGTTGCACGTTCAATCGTCTACGCGATGTATGCAATGCGCAGCTTTCGATATCACCACTTCTTTGATATCTCAGCTTATGGTGTTGAGACAATTTAGACTTATACGGTTTACCAGTGGAGATCCGTTCGGATATCTGCCGGCGGCCAGTATGTAGATCGACAAGGCTAACAGGGTTCAAGGTTAAACGGTGGGTTGAAACGGCGTCAGCATGGGAAAGCGCTAACCTTAATACAGATTGCGTTCCTACCTTCGACCCGACAACATCTCAATGCGACGCTACGAAAGAATCATGGGTTGTTTGCAACACCCACGCTCCGTTTTCAGAGTAAAGGTTCGGACTGCATACCTATCACCGAACAGAGCATATCTTCACCGCATCACTCGAGTCTTGACACAGTATAATATTTATGAGATAGCACACCCCTTTTACACACACAACCACAGCCTTCACACTCTGCTATCCCAATGCCGCTATCCTGTACGGGTTGAACGAAAGTCCAACGACCGTTCACACCCTGCACACAAACCTGGCGAGAAAAACATGAAGAAGGAGAAAAACAAAAGCCCCCTCCCCCTCCCCCTTCCCCTCCCCACGATCAGATCCTTGAACCTCACAAGCTTATTCCCCCTTTCTTTCTCCCCC
>JAAVUH010000118.1:0-13690 GCA_014899045.1 Fusarium palustre | reverse complement strand
ACCTCCACCCGTTATTGAGGTGCCTTGTTCGCCGCCTCCTCCTCCCCCACCGGTCGAAAAGCCCAAGCCCAAGCCTGCACCTAAGCCATCGCCTCCTCCTGTAATCGAGGAGCCAAAGCCGTGTTCTCCGCCTCCCGAGGAGCCTATCGAAGTCATCGCTGTCGATGTCGAGCCGCATCACAAGAAGAAGAAGAAGCCCAAGTCTCGCTCCCGAAGCAGTCACAGCCACCACAGTCACCATTCGTCATACGACCACGACCGAGAGCGTGTCATCGAGCGCGAGAGATTTGTCCCTGTTCCGGTACCTGTTCAGGTCGAGCCGCGCTATGAGACCTTCCGCTATGTTGAGGGAACTCGACGTCAGCAATATTCCCCTCCATCACCACCTAGACGGATGATTGAGGATGATCGCATGCGACTTCGTATCACGGATCGCGAGCGTGAGTACTATCGATGATAGCAAATTCTTGGAACTGGGCGGAAACAGATTTATGAATATGTGTTATGATTAATGACTTTGGTTTCACTTCACGGCCGAATCTAGGGTATAAGAAGGAGCACTAGTTCAGGAGTTGGGGCAGATTGAAATTCTTATGCTATATTTTCTACACATATTAGGATGTTTCATTTTGAAATACAATATACTGCGTGCTGAAGTTTCCTCTTCTTTATCATATATATGTTGTATAAATACTGTCTAGAGAGAAACAGGACAACGGAGTGATATTTCTTGCGGCTTTTTTGACACACAATAAGGACATACCCAGGATTGTGTACTTGGGAGCTCGAGCCTTTTGACTGGGAGCGACATTTCGAGCCTGAAGGTATCTGAAGTCTCGAGAAGCGCGTGAAATGAGCGTTATTAAGCTCGATAAATGAGGCTCATAAACGTGGAGGTTGAAGCTGTGACATCATTACTGGTAACGCCGTGCAGACAATACCTCATCGATTTATTTTGCATCGACCGATTGAAATCCAGTTTTACCAAGTTCAAAAACTTCTAGTCTTTTAGGTTCAATCCTTTCAAGTTTCATTTATCTCATAAACCATTGATTTCTCAAAGGCCATCATCGTCTGTCAACTCACCTGATTTGACAAACCCCGCGCAGACCTTCAACAGCTTCAATCTCAACCTCAATCTCACAATCACCTCATTATTTCTGCCATGTCAGCCCAAGATTCGGGCCCCAAAATGTCTGCTGCTACAAAAGATGTCATCTCAAAGGTACAGCGCATGATTCCGCCAATGCTGGAGAAGTTTCACAAGGGTTCGTTTTTAAGAGAAAAGGCTCATCATACCTAGACAGACAATTCAAGAGACTAATGCAACGAACAGGCCAGCTTGGCAGAGTCGCCGTCATCGGTGGAAGTGAGAATTACACAGGCGCGCCATACTTTTCAGCCATGGCTAGCGCAAGGCTGGGAGCTGATTTGGTATGGCTCATTTATTGATTGTGAAAATCGATCCTCGGCTGATCACTCTAGTCCCATGTCATTTGCACACCCGCCGCCGCAACTGTTATCAAGTCGTACTCACCGAACCTCATGGTGCACCCTCTTATGCGCCAGAGTGAAAACGCCAAGAAGGAACATGAGCCTGCAGCCTGGAATGCGTCCAAGGAACACGAATCCAGCGCCGAACACATTGCTTCTCAAATCAAGGACCTACTTCCCCGACTTCACGTCCTCGTCATTGGACCTGGTCTGGGCCGTGACCCATTGATGCATGAAACTGTTTCCCTTGTAATCCGCGCTGCTCGCGACCAAGGACTTCCTCTAGTGCTAGACGCCGATGCCCTGGCAATTGTTCACAAGCAACCTGAACTTATCAGCGGTTACAATGGCGCTGTATTGACACCCAACGTCGTCGAGTTCGGCAAGCTGTGCGACGCACTCAAGGTTAAGGTTGACGATGATGCACCTGAGACTGCTCATGTTGAGGCCTTGGCCAAGACCCTCAAAGGTGTGACAGTTGTCCAGAAGGGTGCAAAGGACTACATTTCCAATGGCGAGATAACATTGACGGTTGATCTCGAGGGCGGTAAGAAGAGAAGTGGCGGACAGGGAGATACCTTGACCGGGTCCATTGCTACATTCCTCGGATGGAGGAACGCCTACATGGAGCGTCTTTGGGATGTTGGCAAAAACCCTATTAATGAGCACGAGTTGGTTGGATTGGCAGCTTTCGGTGGCTCTGCTATCACAAGAGTGAGTATACCCTCCCTCCCTCGAGAACGAGCTCTCTATTCGAAATTTTGGGAGCGATTTTTAACAATGTTTCTTAGGAGTGCTCCCGCTTAGCCTTCTCCAAAAAGGGTCGCAGTCTACAAGCAAGTGACTTGACTGACGAGGTGCACATTTCATTCCTGAACATCTTTGGCGAGGATAAGGAAGCAGATGAGTCAAAGCTATAGAGACGGTTCAGAGTTCTTCTACGAGGTAACAGATAACACTACACGAAATACAAGATAATTTTACGGCCTCTACTTTCCCTCAAATTAGAATAAGCACCGCTTGCTGGTATCTATGGTGATTAGGAAGGTTAACATTCTGGAAACAAGTATCCTAAGAACTGTTCTCAATGGCCTAACAATTTCGTCACTTATGCCTTTTTAGTTAAGCACAAGTTCATCTGAATAATAAGACGAGGCTATTACATATAAAAAAAGCAGGTGTCCTAAGAGGAATGCGACAAGACATTGGCAGTTGCCTCAAAACAGTCGGTGATACAACCGGAGGCGGGTTAGTATACCCATTATGACCACTCAAGTCTCTTGGACGGCGTTCCAAACCTGAAATATCCGCATGGATAGTAGTAAACTCCTGAGTGGCTCCTGGATAAGATGTCGGCCGTGTCCATCAACATGTATATATGTTGTATCGAAGAATCTTGGACGAAGCACTATGAAGAATGTCCGAGGGACTCGAAAGCAACACAGCACCCTAGGTATACCCATACTGTTTGGAAGTGCTTCTTAACATACGTTTCTTAACAGAATAGGGCATACATTTAGACGCAACATAGTAGATCCCTCCTTTCTTGTTACCCAATTATCCTTTTGATAGAGAATACACGGATAATATCTGTATGATCTGTGGATTAAGCGTTGACTTACGATACTGTTAAAACCACAAAGCATTTGAAGATTAAGTATGTTGTCTTGTGGCCACATGGACAACTCTTTGACCAAGTATGAAAGGGGGCACATGGCACTGCATCTTGAACTGCTCTTCCTAGTGAGTGGCAGGAAAAGATGACCTTTTAAGCTTTAGGGTACAAAAATAAATGAACTAAACCTATGTTCTAAATGGTATAAACTGACCTGCTGCTTTTGTCATCTACACATCGAGCGGCCGTTTTTTCTGATACTCTGAGGCTGTCGTCTAGCGGAATACGCTCTCCGGGTTCCGAAATGCAAGTAATTCACGGATATGACTAGAGTTTGCATAGGCGAAGGTCCCCGTCGCAATGCATCATGCGGCTTGCAAGTATCGCACTATCACTTGTGGACTCGCCAAAGAATACGACATAATGAGTCGACACTGACCTGCTTAATTACGTGTCGAGTTCGAGCAAGCAAGACAGGAGTCCAGGAACGTATGATCACCGCGCCATGTTTCTCAAGGGAGTTGAAACAATGTAACCTTTACGGGGGATGCCTCATTTTGGGTATAGTATTCTGTAGGCAGGTAGGTACCTAGCTAATATAATAACTCCAGACAATCAATTTGATATCTCCTTCACAAAGACAAGGGCCAACCATAACAACGATAGCAAAAACCAATTCCCATTCATTCTAGTGACCTTTTCCCCTCAGCGTTGAAATCCCTGCTATGTTCCGTTCCAACTCCCACTCCCACTTGTGTTGAGTTTCAGTCCAAAATTATAAAACCATTACCAACATTGGTGTGACCCATATCTCCCGATTCGCCTTCGCTTTGAAGGTATCTTTGGCTGTGTGGCCACTCTATGCACCACTCCACATATTTGACAGTTGTTACACGTATATGGCATTACTATGCTCATACACGGAACCCATAACGCCAGTACCATTGCAAAGTCCAAAAACTCCCCATGCTCGCTATTGTTGTGGTTTATCTTAATTCGAAAAAGCCTCTTATGCCGAACTTTCGGCGTCCTTTATCATATCGACCTTAACCACTCCCTGTGCGCCTTGTGGCGAATTCGATACAGCTTGCATGTTTTGTGTTCGGTTTCGTATTTACCTAAAATAACCCAGCTCAAAAAAGCCTTGCTTGCAAAACACATAAAAAAGCATTAAATTCCAGCCATGTGTTAAGCGAGAGATCTCCTTCAAGGGAAATTGGCTGGATATGGTAATCATATCAGGAACAACGTGTAGTAGTGCATCCGACGGATGCAATGGAACAGACGGCTATCAAGATCGTTTAGCAGTTGTGGTAAGGTGGGCGGGTCGTCATTGTTGGTGTCATCATCATCATCGTCATATTCATATTTGGGTGTACGGGCATTTGAGGCGCTGCTGCACTCAGTCCATGTAAAAGTCACCCTTCAGAATTCGCTCTTGAAAAGCATCAGGCTTGGGCCGCTCAGGCTGCCTGGGCTGCTGCTTGACGGAAGAAGCTTGAGCCGGAGGCTGAGGCATCTCGGAAACGGACTTTGCCCGATCGTGGATAGAGCCTCGTGGCGGAGAGGAGGAGGCGAGCGAGAAGGAAGCGCGAGGAGCACCTATGACAGAACTCTCGGCACGAGACCTAAGCTGCTCGGACCAGTTGAAACCTTGCTGGTCTGGGCGCAAAACATAATTGTCAGATGGGGCTCTTGTATGCTTGGTGTTGCTTGCCTGTGGAACAGAAGAAGCGAGGCTTGGGCGACGTCCAGCAGACAAAGCTGCCGCAAGGCTTGTTCCCTGACTAGGAGAGCCTACGAGAGAGGCCTTCCGCCCAGCTGGGACGGAGCGCCCATTATGAGAAGCAGGAGGAGAGGATGGGCTATTACCATTTCCAGGGCTACCATTAGGACGTATGTTACGCATGTTGGCAGGGCCGAAGCTCATCCGTCGGACAAACGGTGTAGTAGGTGCAGTCTTGGAGTACATGTCGTCGTCTTCGATAGCGCTCTCATCAATAGAGTCAGAATTGTTCGAGTTGGTCGACATGCTTCCTCGACGAACAAAAGAAGACGTGTTTGTGGGTGAAGTGCCAGAGAGACCAAGAGTGGTTACAGAAAGGCGTCGACGGCCAGTATCGATGGGGCCAGAAGGCTGACCAGGAAAACCGTTGCCGTTGGAAATCGAATTTCCCCTCTGGAAGAGATTGGTCAGAGCGGCCTGAGTGATTGATCCTCGTCTGTTGCGTGTATACATTTCGCCGTTGTTGTTGTTGCCGTTGGGGGGAGCAGTGTCTGCGGACATGATGGGCAGCTGATTAACGACTTTCGTCGTTGGTAGTTATAGTTTTGGTAACGGTGAGATATGGGCAGATATGCGTAGCGGTGGCGCCAGAGTGGTTCGACGATGGCACAAACAGCGTTACACTTGAACCCTGTGGGGGGATGATAGTGTTTTAGAGAATTTGTGGATGGCAGAATAGCTTGTAGAGTTGAGACAAAGAAGAGTTCAAGGAATGAGTAAAGGGGAAGAAAGAAGAAGAGAAAAAAGTTTAGAAAGACGGGATAGAACCGGGGGGTCGAGGGGTTGATAAAGACGAACAGACAGTGTAGTCAGTGAGTGATGAACAAGGACAAATTGGGGGTTGATCAGCTCTAAAACAGGGGAGCAGAGAAGGCCAGTTGGTGATGAGAGATCGCCGTTGCCGGTTTAGGTAAGAGGCGTTCTTCTAGGTCAACGTTGGAGGAGGGGCGACGGCATGAAGACGAGCGAGACCGGCGGATTAGCAGTAACAGTAACAGAGAGAAGACAATTGAGGACTTGCGCAGGATGGTAGGCAGCTAGCAGTAAATAATAGACCAGGGTCAAGTCTAAGGTTCAGACAGTCTGTCTGTCTTATTCGCAGCAAGTCAAAGTTGGGGGAGTATTCAAGATGGGTCTTTCCCCCCTCCATGGAAGCTGACGCCGGTACATGCAAGCGCGGCTAGCTCTACATAGGTAGTAGTAAGATTATTTGATTCTGATTTTGAGAACAGGCGGGCGAGACCTTCCCTTCCGTTCCTTCGTACCCAAATTCAAATGGAGGGGAAAGTGCGTCCGGGGCCCGAGTGACGTAGTGGCTACCAAGTGGATATTGACTCCCGAAATCGGGCTCATGGTTGGTCAGATCACCCAATGGAAGAGGGTTGGGAACTGGGGTTGCTACCTAAATGCTAAGCTACTGCGGCCCTGCTCCAGGGGTCCATTATGGAGGGTCTACAAAGGGTGAAGTGAATCGAATCGAATCCTCCCCCAAAGAAATAACGGAGAAGCGCTGAGTCTGGGGCTGAACCCTTACATGTCTCTCATCTCGTTTCTTGCTCATCTTGAATCTGAGGCTAGCAGTTACTGTGTATCTTGGCTTATTGAGCATGTGTTGGTGTTGACATCCAATTGTTGAGATTGCTATCGAAATCCGCCAAATTACGCGAATTCCCGACTCGGATGCCTTTGTTTGTGTAATGATGGACTGTAGGATGTATGTGAACCAGCAGCTCATTCCCCCTCTCGCCTATCATTTTCGACACAAGCCCCGAGACTCCGTGACAAGATTGGCAAATCTGACGTGGACAAGTAGATAGGATACTGTGAATTCTGCCCTCACTAGGTACGTATGCAAAAGTGACGATCTGTCTTTCCACGATGTTTCGTTGAGGGAGGGTGAATGTGTTGAGCGAGCAGTGTATTCTAGGCAGGCAGGTAGGTAGGCATGAGACAGAGACTTACCGACACACCTACTTCCTTCTTTCCTGTTGTCATCAAACAGCTCCCTTCATGGCGTTCCTGCATCGCTATCTCGGAAGGTTCCAGAGGAGCCGTGCCAATATTGAAAGGCAAGTACCAGACTAATGAGGCAACGAAGAAGAAGATGGAAGGGATGAAAGTATGAATGATACGATCATTGGAATTACCTTACCTAGGTACAGTACTTACCTAGTATCCGTACATATTTACAATAGATGTCCCGAAATAGCACTGCTTGGCCCTCGACTTCCCCATGCTTATCACTACCGCTTCTCCTGGCTGTCCTTGTCTCTTTCACATGCATTTCCCCTTCAATCCTATTTACAGCTATATCTTTACTCTGGACTTGACAACATACTTGACAAGCTATCACAGAATGGAAGAGTAAGCAACAGGTCAACTAACAGTCACTGACTATGTCAACGAATGGCCCGACAACACAATAACGAGAGCATGAGCAGATCGAACTCGAGATGCAATACAAACCGCCACTTTGAACCTGGGCTGCTGTTCTTACAGCGGGCGGCTCAGGGCACGGTGGAACCCTCATGGTCCCTGCTTGTCTAGGGCTCCATATCCAATGTTCCATTGCTCCCCGGCATCTGCGGCTTCAAGCATGGGCCTGAGCTGGGCTGGGCTTGTGCCATCACTAGCGCCGTCTGGTCGACTGCGGAGAAAACGGGTCTGCAAAGGGACCGCCCCGAGAAGCCAATCCTAGAGCGGAAAAGACAAAAAGACGCCTGGTAGGTCCCCTTACGATGCCCACAGCGCAAGCGATCCATTACCACCTGGCATCGACGTCACCCTCAAATGACGGTTTGCTTTTCTTTTGCGGGGTAATTTAAGTTACGACGCCCACTCAGCCATCTCTGAGACAAATTCACCAGCAGTTTTATTTTGGGGTTTGCGGCTTTGCCGCCCAGGTACAGTTTATAAATCAACGATATGCGAGAAGTGTTGAACAGGCATGGGAAACATTCTCAACCTTAATCTTTTCGTGTTTGGAAGATGCGCCGATAGATGGCCGAGCAGCCAATTAGTAAACAACGATTGATCGCTCCACTGGCCAGCCACCAGCTAGTTGTATGCACTTTGGTCATGTTGGAAGATAAGAGTCGAAAGCAAAAGAGGACCTACCATCACCAAAGACGAAACACCGAGTCAACGCAGCTCTGAGGAACCAGCAGAGTCACGTCAGATGAGCAAGTGCTAATCTACCTAGCTAGCACCTAGCCACTACAGTATCAATAACGATGGTGTGAGAAAGGTCATGATGGTTTGCGACGTAACTCAAGCACGCAAACGAAACACCATGTTCGGCATTCAGTTCACTCTAGCTAAGCCTTCGAGGGTGGAGGACCGCCCCCTTCTCTCGTGGGAAATTGCGTTCATTGTTACTTGACATCTCAACTGTTGGATCTCATCCAATCCTCCTCAAGCCATCTGCAGCGCAGCACACACCTCGCTTCCCTTGACATGACTCTCACAAACCTTGAATCGCGCACGGTCTGGCGTCTGGCTTATGGTTAGCGCCCAGGACCTCAGATCAAGTGACGGCCGTGATGCCAAGGTAGTGGTGGTATAGCCTTGAACAACGAAGATATGATCAGCACCGTTTGGAAGATTCAGCATGATAGCACGATGTACGGCAGAGTCGTCATCACTATGGCATCCATCTCCTGGCATCCTAGTGGGTGGCAGAAAACATTACCCCTAAGCTTTAGGATACCAAAATAAATAAACCAAGACTGTAGTCTAAACTTCATAAGCTGGCGCACTAATTCTGTCACCTATAGCTCGAGCGGCCATTTCTTCTGGTACCCTGAGGGCATCAAATGCACTGCTTGCTGCAACCTTCACGTATCGGGCATATAGAACAGTCACTGCCCAAAGTATATCGATAGGTGTTGAACTCTGGATAATTCTTTCTTGCGCGCGAAACGAGTGAAATTTTGACATTTTATGTGACCAGCAGTCTGGTGTGGTGGCTTCACTTTGTTGTATTCTGCTTCGACTCCAGCTGGTCGCTTCCAGTTTCACCTAACGATGACAGACAAACTTATCTTAGGTATGCTACAGTATTACTTAGTAGCCTGCCTAAAACTCCACAAATACCACGTTGTTCGGGAGGACTGAACTCAGAATACGCACGGCTAAAAATCCATGTCAAACTGAACAAGCCAAGGAATGGCTGCAGAGGCCTTGTCCTGTTCCTCCTGGGATTGTCTCCTCAGAAGCCAATCATGGATTTAGATTGTTACCCCGCGTCTGCCCACATGCTCCCGCGACCGGCTCACGGCATCCTCGACCGCTGCGATGCATTGGTGCACTTGGCTTGACCTCGACAACCTGTATTGAGTTGTATTGGGTAGGATTTCCCAAACCCGCAACACCCTCTTCGATTTTTTAATGTGTTGTTTGATATTACTCGTGTGGCCCTCTCTGCCATGTTTTTGTTGGTGATCATCAACAACTATCGATTGAAGTCGGTGGTTCCTAATGGGATCATCATGAAATCTGGTTCTGTAGTGGTCTGTCGAGACACCAGTCTTATCCGCGGAAAGATAGGCATCTCCCACAATCCGTTATAATCAGACGTGATGGAAGGAGTGGCTTTTTGACAGCCGTGGTTCACCACACCACCAAGATATTCGCGAGCTTGGTAGCGTACATGGCCTGCCCATCAAGTTTGATTGCCAAGATATAAATACTGGAAGATACACCCACAATACTGCAGCTTGCAACCTGCACGGTGATAGACTAGTCCAAATGATACTGTATGTTCCTGGTGGTGGGGGACAGCATCGTCAACACCAAGCCCGCTCATTCCCTGGACGGTCTGGACCACGGCGAAGTGTCGATCTGATTCGAGCCACCCAATAATCGTTGTTGCAAGGAAACACTACATAACAGCAGCTAAAGTAAGGTTATGTTGTGGGAATCTATCCTCTTGTCTTCGCCCATTTCTTACCTGCCCCCATTCCTTTTCCTCTCTTTTCTCTTCTCTTCTCCTTATGTTTCTCATCCAGCTCTTTTCTCCCTTCTTACGATGTAGCTCAACCACCTCCTTCGACTCTATCTTTCATTTGCTCGTTTCTCACTCATTTGTGACCGGCTTATCTTGACTGTTCTTCCTTTATGATACTCACCGCTTTTGTTTCTGAGATGGCCTGCATATTCTTCCCCACGCCGCGTGGGTTGTCTGCTTCGTTCTCGCGTTGACCTTGTCTTGAACCATCTTTGCTTGCCACCTACCTGCATGAATTATCAAGAAGACTTTAGACCGGGCACTCGGCCCGTTGTCCTTTACTCATTCACATACCAATTTCGCTCTCTTGACACCAATTGTTTACGCCTATCTTACACTTAACCGCCCATCCTATATCCAAACGAACTCGCCTCGATTTCAGCATGGATCCTCAACACTTGTATTCCCCTTGATGTGACGGTCATCAACTAAGCAACCATTTCGGCAGAAAATCACATGTAAGTGGCTACTGTAGCTAACATGCACAGACCTCCTTGTTCAATTCTGCCGTGAAGTTGCCCTAGATCAACCCCATGTGATCGGGCGTCAAGGTCGCGCCAGCAGTCCCTACATGTAGGACTTCGTCGTGCTTAGTTATGCTATCAAGTTGAATCTCCTCAAGAAGCACGTCGCGGGCCAGACTGGTAGGGCCATGGAGAGAATCTGCTACAGTGACAGCACTCACAAATTATAGGTCGCTTCCGAACGAGCTCCATATAGCAGCATGACCGACATGTGCTAAGAAAGGATGCCGGGGGGATGCGTGATTGGACTTGATTGGATTTGATGTGACATAGGAGGCCCAATCTTGTACATAAAAGAAAGCCCTCTCGATCGCTCAGGAAAGCGAATCTTGTGGCCATCAAGGCTCTGAGACAAGCAATGAGACAGATCTTCCCAACAGATGCCTACTTGAACAAAATACCATAAAGTCTGACCATTGTTAAAACTTTATGGTCAATCGTTGCCCCTAGATATGTGCTTTCCCATGTTCATGGAACCAGGCCCCCTAGGCAAATAATCCTATGCTGAACTGGCTGGTTCATTAGAGCCATTATATGAGACGCCTGCTTCATCTTGGCAGGTTAACAACGTCGTTACAGTTGTGACTGCCGTAATTGTCGTCAATAGAATACTCGAGTCAATCCTTTCTTTTGCCATCAAACGCCCTACTTCAACCATACAAGCATCAACTTCATACAGTGTCGTTGGATTGCGTAGCATGTCCCCTTCTCTTTCCACACAACCCACACACTCCACAATCGCCAGCATTACGATATTGCGTGGTCTGACATGCGTCACTCGAACATTGCCATGAGCCTCGTGCTAAGATATCCAACACATTGGCACACATTGCGCATGTAAGAGCTAGGCCAGGGTTGGCATATGAACACATCGAGCATGTTCCTCTAGGTGTTGACTGGTTAACTGTTGAATTGTCTGGTTCTGCGGCTGGTGCTGTTGTCGCCGTCGCCGTTGTAGAGTGGTTTTTGGGCCCTTCCATAGCGTTTAAAGTGTCCTTTACGTTGGTACAGCTCAGCGAAATTGTTATCTTGGGCTGTTCAGTCTCTTTTAACGACTCTGCTTTGATCTTTGTGACTGGTGTTGCTGGTGGTTGGGATGGTTTCCTTTGATCTTGGGTTCCTGTACTTCTGGGGTTGTCCAATACCTCTGGCCCAGGAGACACCCTTTTGATATCTCTGATCATTCTTTGAAGCTCCTGCGTCTCATCCATTGCCCCGAGATCATCGGCATCATCATCTCCACAAACTCTGACCATCCCCCGACCTTGTCCGTCGAGTATTTTCTTCCCATCAGCATCAATGGCGTCCTTGGAATCTCCTTCAGGCTCATCCTCGAATTCGCTGTCACTGCCGGAGTCTGTCTCGTCATCGTCTTTAACAGGGTCCGGCTCATCTTTCTGTTTCTCGAAACGGGCGAGCGCTGCAGCTGCTCTGAGTTCGCGCCCTCTCATGCTTCCAGCAACTCGAGGCTTTGCCTGAATCTTCTTGCCGCTCTCGAGCTTGACCTTTTCCACTTCATCCGCACCAAGAGCAACTCCGTTGGCGCCAAACTTTTTCAGGATCCTCTTTTCTTTTCGTTCTTGGTAGGACAGCCGGGCTTTGACCTTTCTCTTTCGTCTCGATCTGTATGTACCTCCACAGAGATGTTCTGGGAGAATCTCATCAGCAAGCACGGTGTTTTTCTCCCATTCGCCAGTAGCAAGACTGGCACCCCTACCCCAGATGCCATCTCCCGTGTACCTTTTGGACCAAAGCTCGTGCATCTGCGATGCGTACGAATTCCGAACCGCCCAAAAAGCCCGTGAGTGGTTCATCTGCTTACAGTGTGCTAGCTCATGCATCATAACCATCTGGACGTAGTTGAATGGAAGCCAGCGACCGGTGCTGGGTGATTTTAGAACTAGTTGAACTACCTCTCCTGCGTTGAAGTTACGCCCGACAAATTCACGGTTCGGTTCGTATTCTTCTAGAGAAGTGACGTAGAGATGGTGTTCTCTCATGATGGGGCCTTGGAAAGGTAAAAGTTAGCATAGAATCCATTGTGAAACGAGAAGGAACATACGACATTGCGCAGCTATTCTCTCGAGAAAGTCCTGTGCGACTTTCTTGTCAGGACCTTCTAAAGGTTTAATGAAGACAATATTGGGATTTGGCTGTGTTTTTCTTTCATTTAGTCGTTGATATCCAGCAACCATTTTGTCTTGTAAATTTACAGTGCAGCAGGCTGTTCCCGGGATTCTACTATCTATCACGTCAGCAAATGAGAACAACCGTGAATAGAGACGTCTAGATGAATGTCGTAGTGTAACAATAAGACCATCACCTAAGTGGAGTTGAACAGAAGTGATGCCAGGTACTAAGGTAGACGCGTAAAGTGAAAAGTTGATATCGCGAAGTCATGTGACCGATTCGAACTACCTAATCTTCAGAGAACGTGGAAAGTGCTCTTTGCTGCATGAGAGTCAGCACGTATCAGGGTATCAGAAAAGTTGGCCTCTAAGATTTAGGATATAAAAACAAACAGCCTAAAATCTAACATAGGTAGGTAGTTAGCGTAAACCGACCCCAGTACTTGTTCCATCTCTTATGCCCTGGCGGTCAACTTTCCTGATACCCTCCCTGCTAATCTATCTACCTAGACAACCGAGTGTATGGTTCCTATAACTGCCACCTCGACGTATTACACATAAAGTTCCTAGGGTATATCAGACCTTAACACATAAGCTGTACAATATAATCATTATTTACTCGACGCTCCACCACATACGACCAAAGCTCGTAGAGAATACGGGGTCCCGTCCGCTCCCCCATCGTCAAGCTGCGAAGCGCTGGATTAGTAGTTGGGTCGGTGACGACCAGCGAATCCCCAGTGTTGTATGTTTTATTTTTGCAGTGTTTTTTTTTTCTTGCCACTATTGTAGCCTATAATGTGGTTGGTAGAAAGGTTGCGAGAGCTTGTGGTTGCTTGGTTCTTACTACGGCATGACCATAAGGTTCAAGAATAATATCCAATCTGTTAATTTATAAAGCCTATGTGCTGTAACAAATCATTTGAAACCTCGCCTGCTGGGTCTATTATGAAAAAACCAGTATCTAAACGCTAACATCAATATTATCCGTCTATCAGGGTATTAGAAAAGTTGACCGCTAGGAACGTAAGAGACGAAATAAGTAGATCAGTTTATGCTGCGTAGTTTAGATCTTTTAGGCTGTTTATTTTTATATCCTAAATATCAGAGGCTAACTTTTCTGAACCTAGTAGC
>JAAVUH010000117.1:0-80326 GCA_014899045.1 Fusarium palustre | reverse complement strand
TCAAGGGTCCCCCCTGGCCTGCTCGCGTTAGCCTTTCTGTATCCTGCCGCGCCTTGTCTCAGTGAACCTTGACAGCCTGACACCAAGCCTAACGGGGGAGTCCCGTTGCAGAGCCTTTTCAGTTGTACGTATGAGGAAGATGACGATACGATGGATGCGATGCGATGCTATGCTTGGGATGATCCGGATTCCGGTGGGATATCAGCTCAACAGTGGATAGTCCAGCCGAGACAGCCGCAGTCAAATAGCGTTGCCTCTTTTGTTTGTCTTGTCCTGTCCTGTCCTTGCAAGGAGATGCTTGAGACTCGTTCCTCCTCCAGTCGTATTCAAGAAGATTACACGTTCATATGAACATCATAATATGCCCAAAGAATCGTTAGTAATAGCTCCTAGTGAACTAGACAAGTCCTGTACACGTTAGCGTCCTCTAGCCCTGTAGGGATATTCCGCGTCCCGTGCTCTGGCTGCTGTGCCGTTTGACATACTGGAGGCTCATTGGGCGGAGGTTCCTTCTTTGGTGATTGCTGTTGTTATTGCTACGAGGTACCAAGGTGAGTAGTGTTGTCCTTTGCTCTTGCTGTTCACCTGCAATTCAGTACCTACCTAGGTAGGTAGGTAGGTAGGTAGTTAAAAGTACCTAATAACTGAGAAGAGTAGTCGAGAAGGAAACAAGGAGATGAATTCGTTTATCTCAATCCATCTTTTCCCCGAGTGGAGGCTGACAACCTACCTAGGTAACCTCAATGGCGGTTACATCAGATAGTGGTACCTTAGTAGGTACAACACACTTGAGGTATGTACTCTAATGTATGTATCCTTGGACAGCAGCGCGCTTCAAGCCGTTGACTATTATACATGACAAGGACTACCACATCACGAATGTTGTAATGGGGAC
The DNA here is from genome assembly GCA_014899045.1 of Fusarium palustre. Taxonomy (NCBI): domain Eukaryota; kingdom Fungi; phylum Ascomycota; class Sordariomycetes; order Hypocreales; family Nectriaceae; genus Fusarium; species Fusarium palustre. The sequence continues at coordinate 79,431 of JAAVUH010000117.1, read as the reverse complement.
TCTCTGCTGCCGTACATGGATCCCTACTAAGGTATGCACGCGTCCACCGTGCTTTCGACAGATCCACCACCATGTCCATTATACACATGGTTCTGACATGTTGGCTACGAACTTTAGTTTAGTAGTTGACAACGTAGACATGCTTATTATTAGAGACATAGCATGGAAAAGAGAGACAAGAACAAGAACATATGGGACCAAAAATGTGACTGCCCCAATTCAATCCAATTAAGACTTGATTTAATACAGCCATTTTTGTCCCCTTCAAGTCCAAGACTGCCTGACTTCCATGTTAGCATGTCTACTAGTCTACCCCACAGTCACACCCCCTGGGCCGTGCACTATAACATAGGTGCCTCTACCTAGGTAGGTAGGTGCCTACTAACCTACCAAACCTACCTACCGACCTGGCCAACCTATCGTGATCACTGCTTCTGAAATCCTGGGTCCTTTACCTTAGTACCTACTTAACGACAAAAGGTAAACGGTCCCACCCTCCTGGATGTTAGACCCCCGGGCAGCTTCCACGACTCAATCCTTTTCCCTTCCGCCCAAAGAGCCCCGTTGACTCTTCTAAACCCAAGTCCGATTCTCCTTCTCGCAACCCTCCTTCGCGGACAACAACGACAGTTCAATTCCCAACTACCTACCCGAGTAGACGAGCGGCCATTCGTCCTTGCGAATCCCTGAGCCACGACCTGAATCGATACCTCAGCCTCCGCGACTGTTCCAAACTTTCCATTTCCCGCCAACAACTCCTTCGCCCCAGTCGGGGCGCAGACTGCCCGTCCCCAGCTCCAGTGCGGGGAGCCACTGACAACATACGTACCCGTTACTTTCTCCATAAACTCCCCGGACGACTTCGGGTCACCTCAATTCAACGCTCCTGCGCTGCAGCAGCAACGTTTTGAGCTGCACAACAGCTGCACGGATACCTGCCAACGTCTTGTCTCATTAAACCGTTTGTTTTACCCAGTTGGACTCATCATACCGTCCCCAATCCAGACGTTCCGCACTGCTACCATCACCACGGTCCGATAGATTTGTTTCCCATCGCCGAATTCTCGGCCTCGGAAGCGTCCGCGTCGCAACTCTGTATCTGTCTGGCAGAGTCATGTCCGGTCGTGCCGTTTTGAAACCTCAACATGCCCCGTCATCCTTCGATTCCGCCCCCCAAATCTATCGCGACGTTCCTGGATTGCACCCTACACCTTCTCCCTCTCACGGCGCCTTGATGGATACCTCACAGTTCGACGATTTTTCCTTTGCGTACCAAGGTCTTCCCGACCAGTCCTCTCTCGTTTCCCTCACGGATCACACACACGCATCGCAGTCTCCCACTCCGTTTCCTCAGCACCAAGCCATGTCCGGTCTTTCGCACACTGGTTTACCGTTCGGTGCTCTGCCTCCCGGCAACCGGAGTCAGAGCATCGAAGGTTCTGAGACTGGCCAAGGTCGGATCTCTCCTGCATCAAACGCCCTGGAAGACTCAAACGCCGATGAGTTTGGCCTGGCTTCCCGTAATCGTGCAGATGGAACAGATCTGGGCGGTAAGCATAAGGAAGATAAAGCCGATACCACACCTGCTTGGAGTGAACTCAAAACGAAGGCCGGTAAAGAGAGAAAACGCCTCCCGCTCGCCTGCATTGCATGCCGCCGAAAGAAGATCCGGTGTTCGGGAGAGAAACCTGCTTGTAAGCACTGTTTACGCTCACGCATCCCCTGCGTTTACAAGGTTACGACTCGAAAAGCTGCACCTCGAACTGACTACATGGCCATGCTTGACAAGCGATTAAAGCGTATGGAAGAACGCATTATCAAGGTCATACCCAAGTCGGATCAAGAGGTCGCATCATCTGTCACTCGTGCCGTGGTTAAACCAGCCATACCAGGAACTGTTCCTTCAAATAAGTCAACCAAAAAGCGCGGTGCCGAAGAAGCTTTCGGGCCTGATCTGGAGGCGTGGGCCAAGGCGCCTTCGAAGCCCAAGATTGACGGCGACGATAGGCCGAGTAGCTTACAAGTACAGGAAACCGAAGAGAACAAACTGCAACACGAGGGCACCGACGCACTCCCATCCAAGGAGATACAGGAGCATCTCGCAGAGGTTTTCTTCGACAATGTCTATGGTCAATCATATCATCTTCTACACAAACCGAGCTACATGCGAAAGCTGAAGTAAGTTTTAACCAAGTTTTCATATCAATCGCTAGTCTAACTTGTAATAGAAATGGGACCTTACCTCCAGTTCTCATCCTCACAGTGTGTGCTGTAGCAGCTCGTTTCACTTCGAATCCTCAAGTGAGTTCATCTGGGCCAGAGTTCTTACGCGGCGAAGAGTGGGCATCCCATGCTCGTGAGATTTGCACGAGGCGATATGAATGGCCAAACCTTACCATCTTGACATGCCTACTCATTCTGGGCTTGCACGAATTTGGAACGTGCCAAGGCGGTCGCAGCTGGGCTCTGGGTGGACAGGCCATTCGAATGGCGTTTGCTCTTCAGTTACACAAAGATTTAGAGTATGATCCTTCAGGTCGCAACGGTGCCAAAAAGCAGCTGAGCTTCATTGACCGAGAGATACGACGACGAATAATGTGGGCCTGCTTCCTCATGGATCGCTTCAATTCTTCTGGTACAGATCGACCTATGTTCATGCGGGAAGATACAATCCAGATCCCACTACCAGTCAAAGAGAAATACTTCCAGTTCGACATGCCCGCGCCAACAGAGATGTTAGATGGGCAGATACCTCACCCCGCTTCTCCTAACGATGGACAACTTGCAGATGCACGAGAGAACATGGGCGTAGCGGCTTATCTGGTTCGGGCCATCGCCCTGTGGGGAAGAATCATAACCTACCTGAGCCAGGGAGGGAAGGAACTAGACCCCAACCCAATGTGGGAAGATGAGTCTCAGTACATCAGGCATCTCAATGATGTTGTAAACCTTGAGGCTAGTCTGCCTTTGTCACTTCGATACTCTGTCGAGAATCTTGAAGTACACAAGACGGAGAACACGGCAAGTCAATTTCTCTTTATGCATATCTGCGTACAGCACAACATCCTCTTCGTAAGTCGAGCCGCCATGTCCGCGCGGAAGCAACAGGGCGTGCACAACGACTTTTTCTCCGAAGCGAGCAAGAGGACATTCAATGCAGCTAATCGAATATCGGAACTCCTTCGAGAGGCTGAGCAACCGCGGTGTTTTGTCTCCGCCCCGTTTGCTGGATACTGTGCCTTCTCCTCGACGACGGTTCACATTTTGGGCATAATCTCTCGCAATCCCTCTATGAAACCAACAGCTGAGGCCAATCTGGCTACCAATGTCAAATATCTTCACAAGATGAAGAAGTATTGGGGCATGTTTCACTGGATGGTGGAAAATATTCGAACGCAGTATCGGAATGCTTTGGACGCTGTGAGGGCCGGTGAAAATGTCAACGAACGCGCCACGCAGTCATCTTTCCTTCAATACGGAGATTGGTTCAATCGCTATCCACACGGTCTTTCAGACTCTGAATTTATGGATCCTGCTACTCACAAACGAAAGGATCTAGGAGCAGACGGTGTTCTCGAAGCAAAGCCCGAGTTGCAATCAGTAGAGGAATACTTCTCCACGCTTCCAACGCCACAAAGCATAGAGAACAAAGATAGCATTCGAGCGGCAGCACCGAAACGAAAGCCAGGAAACAAGAAACAAACGGGTATGTCAGTACAGCCTGGTCAGTCACTCGATTCTCTGCAGGCTGCAGACACCGACGCAGTCTCTGTGGGAGGTCATGAACGTCGATTTTCGGGTGCTTTAGGACTACAAACTACCGGTACGGCGGGCTTCAACTCTCTCGCAGTGTCCAACCCGCAGAACTCGGCCTTCAGCACTGCAATGTCACCTATGAGCCCCGCCAACATGACCGCCTTTTCTCATCACGGGCATACACCAACTTTCTTCCCGCCCGAACTACTGGCTATGAATTTTGGCTCGGGCTCAGGCGGCAGCATCGATCCTCTTGATCGTCAACTCGTTTTTGGCGGATACTCGGTGGACGTTGGCACTGGTCTGGGCAGTGGTCATGACATGATGACTGGTATGGGTTGGGATGCAGTTGCCCCGGGTACTCAGCCGGAGGAAGACTTGCAAGGTCGACGATCTAACATCAAAGCAGGCATGAACGGTCAAGGGGCCGGCATGGCCGATGGAGCAGGGTTATCTGGACCTGAAGCATCATCTGCCTGGTTCATGCCATTCAACATGGAGCCCCCGGAGATGGGCCAGGATCCTGGCTTCAACATGGGAGGTATCGATCCATTCACCGGCGTGTTTGGTGCAGGGGGTAGTGGTTTGGCAACGCCAAATGCAATGGGCGGGCTGCAGCAACAGGGTCCTTAGGAAGGACTACCTGGCAGATTAGCACATGCGACACGATGTTCTCAAAGGTCCCATCAACCAAAAATAATGGTTGAAAGGTATTGACCAGTGGCTAGGATGAAAGGAATCCGCGTTAAGCAGAAGTACAGTTTGGTCTGGCGTTATGAATCACGGGTGGTACGGGCTATGGAAGGGGGTTCTTTTACTAGTTATGTTGTGTCTTTATCGTTCCTGCGTTGTCTCGGGAGAACTGTATTAGAGTTCGGGCTGGACATTGGCGAAGAGGCATATTGAAGTTCAAAGCGAACATTGTTGGGCATGTCATCTTACCTTTGGGAAAGGAATTTGTGTTTTCAGCATTTGAGATACCATCATACCCGTCATACTCATTCATACATGAGCTGACATTCATTTATCAAGAGATGAGATAATCCAGATTAAAAATACCGAGACTTGTTTGCATCAGACTAAGCTAAACATAAACGATGGTGCTTTCTGTGATGTAACTAATCCTTCTATAAAGAAACCATACCTTGATATACAACATGGAACGCCTGGTCTTTTACTACTATGCTAGCGCAGTGGTATCTCACTCAAAATGTCCCCAAGAAAAAACCCTTACTCCTCCGCTGCCACGGCGGCTGAAGCGTTCTTCTTGCCCTTGGACCTCTTGCGCTTCTTCTTTCTCTCACCCACGTCGCCAACCACGTTGTCCTCCTGGTCGCCGTCTTTCTTTTGTTTCTTCTGCTTGTCACCCTTGGACTGAATAACAGCACCGCTACCCCCATCATCGGCAGAGACCAAACGCTCGAATCCATAAGTGGGACCCTCGCGCTCGAACTCCTTGCCAAAGATGTCGCGGCGCCATTGTCGTAGACGGGCCTTCTTTCCAAGACGTTTCTTATCTTTGCGCTTCTTCTCTTGGTCTCGGAAGGTGGCGAGCTTCTTGAGGCCAGCGTAATCGTTGAGAGCGGCGTCAGAAGGAGCGAGGAGGATGTCCCGAGCGGTCATACCGAACGACTGGGGAGAAGTCTCGCGGTAGCGGAAAGGAGCATGGGAAGGCTTCTTGAGAAGAGCATGGTCGGAGAGTTCGAGTTTAGACTCGACGAGAGCCTCGAGCTTGGTGCGCTCCTGGCGAGCCTGCTTCTGAGACTCCTTGCGGGCCTTCTTATGGTCTGTCTTGCGCTTCTTGGAGGCAGGTCCATCTTCATCTTCGTCTTCTTCATCATTTTCAACAGCATCATCCTCCTCAACATCGCTCAGGGAAACCTTTGGCTTTTCCTCCTCATCCTCAAAATCTGGGATAATGTCCTTGATGTCGATATCGTCATCCCACTTGGGCTTCTTTGGCTTTGACTTCTTTCCGCTCTCCTCCTCTTGATCTGATGTAATAGCGTCATCTTGCTGGGCATAATAATCGTCGCCGAACCGCTTCCTCATCTCATCCTCCCACTTGTCATCCTCCCATGCCTCGTCAAGGAACTTAATCCACTCCTCATCAGTAAGGTTCTTGCCTGCGTTGCCGGCTGTTCGCTTGATCTTGCGCAGCTTCTCCTGAGCTTCATCAAGCTTGAGTTTTTTGAGACGGGCCTTTTCCTCTCGCCTCTCCTTCTTCTCCGCTTCTTTGCGCTCGCGTTCGAGCTCACGCTGACGCTTGCGCCCGGTCTTCTCCTCTCTCCTGACCGACTTGGCAGCGGCAACATCTCGAGCATAAGATCGAAGGAATTCATTGCTTCGTTCTGGGTCCTCGAATCGCAAGTTGTATGCCTGTTCGAATTCGTCTGCGCGGTCGATCTCTTCATCATCATCGTCTGACTCAAATGCTTTCCAGTTAGAACCGTCCGGAGGAACCCAGGCGCGCGCGCTCATAAAATTTGACAAGTAAGTCTCGGGGTTCTTGTCGGCGTTGGCAACATCGACCTCGGTAATAGTCAGGGCTACCTTTCGAGAAGGATGAACTCCATTTGAGTCGACCTTGGCCGATGCTTTTTTCTTCATGAAGCCACCATCCTCCTCGTCGGAATCACCTTCAGCAGCAGCGTGCATTTCAGCCACAATGGACTTCTTGAGAGCATCTTGTTCTTGGTTGTAGGACATGGGAACATCGCCATCATCATCTTCATCTTCGGCACCGATATCACCCCGCAGGTACTTTTCTCGGTGGTAGTCCTTCAAGTATACCGGTTTTTCCTTCTTTTCCTTATCGGCGTTTGTCGCGGAGGGATCATCGGGCTGATAGAATGTGACATCCTTGTTATAGACCTTGGGGTCCTTGTTTCGGATGGCTTGGAGAGTAGCAGAGATTTGGGCGTCGAGATCCTCTGTAGCGAGGAAACCATCCTCATCTTCCTCTTCGTCGGACGATGAAGACTCGTCATCGTCGCTTTCGGGTTGCTTTCCAGTCTTTTTGAACTTTTCCTCTAGTCTTTGTCTCTCCTCTCTCTTTTTGTTGTGCTCGAAACGACGCGCAAAGTCTTCGTTCACCTTGAAGTCGGACGCAGCAATAGCGGCCCCTCCATCTTCAGATTCAGAGTCGCTATCGTCGAGGAGTTTGCGCTTAGAGTTTTTGGGATCTTCTGTGGCTTTCGCCATGATGTTTTCGTGAGCCTCGAGGGCAATTGACCAAGTAGATGGGTGTTTTGTCGCGCAGTGAAAGGGTGGCTGCAAGCAGAAAAGACAGTATTAGGTGATGTTATTTTCATCAATAAGACCAAGACCCAATGAGAGCTTCCTTGCACTTTCCTCAACTTTTTTTTTCTGCCGGTTCGAAAATTTGGCGGGGAGCCGGAAGGCGGCCAAATATCGAGCCGAAGAGTGTCCAGCTGCTCGGGAGCCTGCCAATAAGGGACCGCTTTTTTCTTAGCAGCTAGATGAGTCTTGGTCGCTGTAGTGGCAGCTGCATGTGGCTTCGTCATCAGGGAAGCTGGCCAACCAACGCCACTGAAAGTGCCCAAGAAACCGCCTGGATGGAACCCGCCGCTACCGCTACCGACTTCACTTCAACTGTACTGTAACTCTACTTACTTCACTGACGTCGCGTCTTTATCTCCTCCACCGCAGGCAACTTTCATCAAGCCTATTCAACCATCGACATCTTTCCCTGCCTGTTAGAACTCTTACTCCTACACCACGTGTCCGTCTTTGGGGACAACATTGCCGTTTCCCTTATCTACTCAAGCTTTGGCAACTCAATCCATCAGTTAACTCATCTCCGAGCGATCCCGCGACAATGGCCGATTCTACCAACGCCCCCAAGCCAAGCAGTAGCGTCAAGTTGGTGCTTCTTGGTGAAGCTGCTGTCGGAAAGGTATGATAGTTACGACCGCGTGTTGCGAAACGACTCATCAACATACTAATTGGGCTGTGGTAGTCGTCTCTCGTATTGCGCTTCGTTAACAACGACTTCCAAGAAAACAAGGAGCCCACAATTGGTGGTATGTATATTCTTGCTCTCTCCCGTATGCAATCACTGACGAGTGCATCGACAGCCGCCTTCTTGACTCAGAAATGCAATCTCCCAACAAGGACCATCAAGTTTGAGATCTGGGATACTGCCGGCCAAGAACGCTTTGCCTCGCTGGCTCCTATGTACTATCGAAACGCCCAGGCCGCCCTCGTCGTCTACGATCTCACCAAGCCCACATCCCTCATCAAAGCCAAGCACTGGATTGCTGAGCTGCAACGACAGGCTTCTCCCGGTATCGTTATCGCACTGGTAGGTAACAAGCTGGATCTTACAGGCGACTCATCTAGTGCCGCAGGTGCAGATGGGGAAGAGGGCGATGACTCTGGCGATGCCCGAAAAGTTCCCACGGAAGAGGCTCAGGCATACGCGGAGGAAGAGAGCTTACTGTTCTTTGAGACCAGTGCCAAGAGCGGACATAATGTTACCGAGGTGTTCACTGCCATCGCAAACGCTATACCTGAGACGTCGTTGAAGAGTGCAAGAGGAGCTGGCGCGTCAAATGCTACCAGCCGGGGAGGCGAGGAGCAAAGAGTGAATCTTGGAGGCCCTAGGGATGCCGGCGCCAAGGACAGTTGCGCTTGCTAGACAAATTTGAATGGAGAATTGTTGTCGAGAGGATGAAGTGGGGGGGTACAGACGATGAATTCCTTTCGTATTGTACGTAATTCTGCCCTTTTCCTGCGAGTCACATGCTTGGGAATGATGCTGAAGAGAGCATCTGGGAGTTGATTTTGTGTTTTTCTTGTTAGCACCTAGCAATGTTTTGTTGCGGCTCGAATGGACACTTGGCGGTCGCGTTCCTGACTCTTATGATTACAACACTGTTTTACTACTCGTGAAGATGTGTAAATACAGTTGGAAAATGAAGGAATGGGAGGAGAAGACAGCTGCGCAAGTGATTAGGTGACATGCTTATCTCTGTGTATCTCCGAACCATACCTACTACCGTAGTACTTGCCTGCAGTAATTAATGTTATATATGTACTTGGTGCCTATACTTAAAGGTCTGTGCTTAATGAGATGCTGTCTATGTATCTAGGTACCTATAGTTTACACCGTACGATTGCGTAGGTAGGTAGGTACCTAGCAGGTAGTTAGTAGGTTGTACTTTGAGGCTTTCACTCTGTGACCCACTCTTTTTTTCCGCGATTTTGAACCTCATCACAGCCCTGCTAGCCAGTTGCTGTTAGCCTTTGCGTCAGAAGCAAAGCGAAGCAAACGGACTTGGCTCTTCTCTTTACTCTACTCAATTGTTTCTTTCTTGTCTTTGTTCAAAATTAGGTTAGATGAATAACGCCTACATCAGTACCTACTTACTCAATTCTTTTATTTAATATATTCATTCTCGCGCTCACGTGTCGCCGATTAAAGCAGACTGGCTGTGTCTCTGTTGCACCAGGCACCACCAAAAAAGATCGACTCGGCTACGTACATCTTCCTCCTCAACCTCCGTATCTTCTTTTCTTCCCGCGCACAACCTTCCCATGACGCTTCCTCGGTTGTCTTAGGCTTTGCCCTCAGCTTTGGGGCTGTTATCGAGATTTCGTAATGGCGTCAACAATCACAGAAGCTCAGGCGGAGCTTATTCGGTATGTTACACGAGCCTGATCGGTCGCGCCAGCAGCCAAGCTAATAAGTTCTGTTTTTCCAGCTCTCTTGCTCCCGACGAGATACCCATCAAGCTGCGATGCGCGATCTGTAGTAAACTCGCGGTCAACGCCTACCGTCTTCCCTGTTGCGAGCAGGCAATCTGTGAATCATGTACGCGATCTGCTTCTCGAAAGCTTTTCAACAAATGAAAGTTACTAACTGCTATAAGGCCAGTCCAATCTACCCGCATCATGTCCTGTTTGCGAACACTCGCCCTTGTCCGCTGAAGATTGCAATCCAAATAAATCTCTGCGAACTACGATAAGAGTATTCTTGCGCACTGCAGAAAAGAAACGCGAAGCGGGCCGGCCGAAGGAAGACAAAAATTTAGAGCCTGCAACACCCGTCGAAGCACCAAAACAGAATCTCCCAGCCACGGAAACGCCTACGGTCGAGATAGTTCCAGAGCAGAACTCAGGAGTAGACGCGCAATCTGGTCAAATTGACAGTGCCGAAAACGCTGACCGGAGTACTCCTGCTCAGCCCTCTGATCAGGTACCTCCAAATCCTTGATAACTTCTTTGAGGTTCTGCTTTTAACAAATCACAGGGCATCAACCCTCACAACGACACTCCCGCCGCTGAGGCTCCCGAGCATGACGAAGCAGGCGATATTCGAAACGTGCTTGCTGAAGGCAGTGTTGAGGAGGTCGGCCTGGAAAATTCTGACGAGCAGACTCTAATAAAGCAGGATGTCACTGAAGAACCGAACGGCGAAGGGAAAGGAGGAGATGGCGAGGACGAGGAAGATGAAGATGAAGAGAAGCCCGAGTCTGAATCCATGAACGGCAACTTCCCCAATGGTAGCTTTTCTGGCTCTGGTGATTTCAACCAGATGCAGATGATGATGGCTATGCAGAACGGCATGGCGCCGAACTCCTTCGGCAGTTTCCCCATGATGGGTAAGTGATAACATCAAGTCGACTTGCCATATGAAAACAATACTAATTCTATACAAGGTATGCCGGGCATGGGCATGGACCCGATGACAATGCAGAGCATGTACATGAACGGAGGCTTTCAAGGCATGGGCATGAACAGCATGGGTGGCTTTGGGGGTGGATTTGGCCAAGGCTCCAATAATAACTGGAACGGTTCTCAATCGTGGAATTTCGACCAGAATAATTACAATCAAAATGGTCCTGGCATGGGAACAGGTGATTTCGGGGGCTTTAACTCAGGATTCCAGACAGGATACAATCAAGGTAATTATGGTCAATTCAATGACTATCGTCGCAACAATTTCGGACGTGGTCGTGGCCGAGGCCGTGGTTACTATGGAGGTTACGGTCGCGGAAGTTACCAATTCGGAGGCAACGCCAACTACCAGGACCAAGCTCAGTTCTCTCAACACGGATCTGGTCAGAACGGGCAGAACAGTATCGACCCGGATGGCCAGCAGGTGGATGAGAATGGCCAACCAATTCAAAAGGACGGCACTGAAGGAGCTGATGAGACGAGGACTTCAAATGCAGGACAAGGCGATGGATTCAGTGAGGTCACAGGAAATGAGGTTCCTGGTGATATTTCCTCCATGACACCTAATATGGGACCTAGTGCTTCTGCTATTCGTCCCGTTCCGGTTCCAGATGTCCCGCTGAATGCGCCAACTGGTCCCAAGGCTATGAGGCAAGGTCTTCCTAACACAAGTCTTCATCATCTTCGAGCTCGTGGTTACCAAGTTGGAAGTGAAGTTCCGCCCAGCAAGTCAACTCCTTCAACAAGAGACAGCCCAGCCGAGCGAGGCCGATCCAGGAGTAACTCTCTAGCCCCAAGTCGTGCCGGTACCGATGCTCGCGAGAAAGATAAGGACCGGGAGTCTCAACGTGAGCATAGCAAAGACCGATCTCGCGATCATGACAAGCACGATAGAGAACGTGATGACCACGGCCAAAATCCAAACCATATAGGATCTGCATCTCGTACCGTCAGCAGGAGTCGTAGTCGGAGCAGAGGGCATAAAAGCTCTCGTCGACGTAGACGTTACCGCTCGGAGTCCGTTGAGGATGATGGTTACGATGATGATTCCCGACGCAAGAAGCATCGAAGCCGGCGACATCACGATGACGAGGAGTCCTCCCGTTCCAAGGATATGGACAAGGATAAGGACGACAGATATACTGATCGAAACCGCTCCACTTCGCCAGCAGAGTCCAAACGATCCAACCACCGCAGCCGCCGTGATAGAGACTCGGACAAGCGGAAGGATCGAGAGAAGGACAAAGACGACCATCGTAGTGATGATCGTAAGAAATCCGGGCACCGCTCCTCGCATCGAGATAGGGACTATGATCGCGAGCGACGTCGGGAGAAGGACAGAGATCGCAGCGACAAAGACCGTAAGGACCGCAAAGATCGACATCGGGATAGGGACCGACGTGATCGCGACCGAGACCGGGAGAAGGACAGAGATCGTGAGAGTCATCGAGACCGCGACAGAGAGCGCGACTCAAAATACAGCAGCAGGCATCAATCGACTGACGCTGGAGCTGCTTCCAACGACAAAGACCCCAAGCCTCCCTCTGGCCCTCGCGGTAACGACGCAAAGACTAACTCTCTGAGTCGAACCGAAAGCTCGGGCAAGGATCCCCACACACTCGAGCGTGAAGCTCGCGATCGCGAGCGTCTACTCAAAGAAGCGCAACGCATCGCAGGCATGACAGGTTGGAAACGTAACCGTGGTGACGATGGCGATGATGCTGGCTCACGCAAAGGACGCAGGACCGCATCCTCGACATCAGCACGTCGAAGTGAGGTCATCAACGGTGGCGATGAGGAGGAAAGAATGCGAAGGCTCGAGGCAGAGAGAGAAGGTGATCGATGGGGTTAGAAATCCAAACGTTCCCTGAGAAAAACTACCAAAGCACGGAGAAGATAAAGGCATGTTTTCTCCCTGTTACCCCATCTCCCCTTCTACTCTACCGTTAATTTCGCCACTTTGCGAAATGGACGTAACTTTTCTTTTTTTCACTATCAGGTGTTGGTGGTTGATGCATACCACATGGTACCATGTACGAGTAACAAAAAAAACTAAAGGAAAGGCGGCTGCATTAAAAGCTACTAAGGTACACACATAAAATTATTCATTGGGGTGCCAGCTTGGGTGCTGCTGGTCGACGGAAGCGACAACATGGAACAAGGCAGAAAAAACATGCATTTCAGATAACATGCGGGCTAGCTTTTACTTTTCTACTTTTCTGTAGGCATCATGTGCAATGTCTTTAATCGAGTCTTAATGAGGGGGAGAAGAAGAGGAAGAAAAATCAAGCGTTCCATTGACTCTTTGCTGTGGCCTGATTCTTGCAATATGGTGTTTAGAGTAGATGTCTCAGGATGGCGGTGAGAGAACGTGATGGTTAAAGATGTTTATGTTTCTAGCCGTGGCAAGCAGCATTCAATTGCTATATCCATTTCCTCCTCTTCCTTCTTTGTAACCCTTCTAACCCTTGATGGATAAAAGAACTCTTCCATCTGTTATTTCCCTTTGAACTTGTGATTCATCAGTTATCATATAAAAACTCGCATCGGAGTATGTCGGCGTTTCAGCCATGTCTATCGTCCGCAACGCCATCTCATATGCTCCCGAATTATCCCAATGCAACACCTAGTTCTTTATTGATGTTTTCATTATGTGTTGGAACCTGTGGGTGCCTGTCTGCCGGGTCTTGATCGTACCGAACTTGTCTAGTATATACCTTGAGTGCGATATTGGAAAGTGTCATAGCTAGAAGCATGTCAGTAATGGATAAACGGCTGTGAAGGTGCGGTTACTTACAGTCGAGTGTAGTAGCTTCCGAACGACTTTGCGACGAGATCATCCACAAAATGCTCTGCTTCCTCCGCGCTCAGGTGAAGTTGGAACCTCTGCCGGAGAGTGCTTGTAACTTGAGCAATACCGACCGCAAAACAAGGCATGCTGGAGTCATGTCCCATCATTGTTACCAAGTCAATGATGTTATCGGCCGAGCGACGTAAAGCTACAAGTCACGTTAATCGTGTTTCCCCATGTAAACTTGTTGAGAGGACTGACCTTGGAAAGCTTGTTTGCAGAGTCTCTTGTAATCTTCAAAATCGGAAGACATGGGTCCACCCAAAACATCAACATACTCATGTGTAAGTTTGAAAGGAGCAGCCTCAAAGCCAACAGAGCCAGGCGAGTTGGAAAGCATGAAGCCGAAGTCGATATGGATAATGTGGCCCTCACTGTCTACCAAGACATTACCGTTGTGTCGGTCTTTGAGTTGCAATACATAGGAGATGATGCTATATGCCGCGAGGGACTTCTTGAAAGCGTCAACTCCAGCACGGAAGTTTTTGCTGTCTGGTTTGCCGAAAGCTTTCAGAAAGTGGTCTCTCAGGGTCGCGATGCGATTGCGAGGATTTTGACCAGACTCGACAGAAGCGAGAGTAAGACTGCGCTTTAGGGAGTGGAGAGACACGCCGCTCGTGATGGTTTCAATGAGACCTGAGGACTCGCCTGTTACCAGTATTCGCATACGCTTAACCCAAACATCGGTGCCAGCATCAACCCAAATCTTGTGGCATACGTCGATAAGCTGACAAGCGAACGCTTCTTGTCGAAGATCCGCTCCTGTCTTGACAATGACACTCACCAAATCCCAGTTTTTCATCCAACCATAAGGTGAGGACTTGCGAATTCGTTCTTTCTTGGCCTCCCAGGCTTCACCAAAGACGGCCGCACTAGGGTCGTCGCGATCACCACGACGTTGCACGCCACCAGTCTTAATATCGTTCTCCATTCGCTCGCGGCCCGCACTGGCATTGAGATTAGGGTCGATTTGAGCATCTTCCTCCAAATCAGGATTGTTTACAGGGATCGGGGTTGTGCTAGCTTTGGCGATAATAGTGTCAAAGGTCGGACCCTGTTCATCAACGTCGAAGCTCTTTTCCTCAAGACTCTGCATACTAGCGATAATCTTGGCTCTGATAGCAGCCACCTCCTGCTTCGGGCGCTTTCCGCTAGTGGCCTCCAGTTGTGCGAGCATTTGAGAAGCTGTTCTCATATGTGTAGCTAGGGCAGAGAAGTCAGGCTGGTCGGCTGGCGTACTTCGCTGTATTGGTAAAGTCATCCTTCGCGAAATAGGTCCTGGGCTGTTGGATCGTGATGTTCCTGTGTCGGATGATCGTGGCGTCGTCAAGTCCAAGGTCGAGGTGGATGCCGTAACCCCGCTGGGGAGGCGCTGAGGATTCTGGCTTTGTGCAGACCTTGGGGAGGCCCTGACTGGTGACTCGTCGATACCTTTGAGTAGTGGTGAGCTTCCCAGGTCGCCAGAAGCAGGCTCAAAAACACTATCTAGTGTAGGTTCTGGAGCTTTGACCGTCGGCGAAAGGCGAGGCGAGTCAGAGAGATCAAATATTCGCTTCGCTCTGGATGTGCCTCCAAGTAGAGTGTCAAGAAGCCGGTGGTTGTCAGGCGTATCGGGGTCAAAGCAGAAATCGTCCCTCAAAACCTCCACCATGATCAGATAGGGAACCTTTTCAGCACTGTTGAGCACTGTCGCCTCTGCAGGATTCACCCGTACGATGCGATGGTGGCGGCTTCTTCCGGGTGATCCATTCACCAGCGTTGGGGGGCAGATGACTGGAATATCAACCTCAGCTGGTAAGTCCTGTGATATCAAGGCCAGCTCTGCGCGAAGGGCACTCATTCGAGCTGGCTTGGGAACCAACACTAATCGATTTGAGATGCCCTCCAGGGCCGTCAAGAATTGTGTTTGCGATCTAAAATAATGTTGCCTCAAAAGCCTCGTCTTTTGCACAGGAGACAGGTCATTTACAGCAAGTATCGCCTTGGCATGATGCGAGTGCCTCCTGTTAGAATTGTCGATCGGGCGTTGCGTAGGGCCAGCCGAAACCGGTGTCGTCGGTCTCGTCGGAGGCTGGGCGGACGGAAGTGGGAGAGAGGATGTGCTAAGTTTGGCTCCTTCCAACGATCTCAGCTCAAGAGCGGACGGCCGAGTCGTGTTGGCCGGCGTTCTCGACCTTTGAGGCGGGATGATCGCTGGCGGCGGTTGGGGGCTACGGGCAGGCTTGGGGGAGGAGTCCCTGGATCCCTTGGGATCCGGCGCACTGAAGGTGCGAGTGCTGTCTCGAGCGCGCCTCGAGCGTGAATTTCCTGCTGTTACTGTACGTGCCCTCGAAGGCTTGGTGTTATCCTTGGGTTCCTGCGTGTCATTAGTGATAGGCTGTGGCTTGCGGGCCTGGGCAACTGCGAGAGGACCAGCCCACTGCGGAAACATTGGCAGCGCAACACTAGCAAGCACAAAGCTAGAAAGGACCGTGACAGGAAGAACATTCTCGGTTATCTTCTCGTGTCGAGCGGTATCGGCGAGCCCAAAGACAATATGCTGAACCTTGTTATATACACGCCGACATGTCTGAAACGAGTCGGATGACGGATTGGACGATAAATCGTGGAGATATGTCTGAAATAACCAGAAGGTCTGCGCGTGCAATTGTCAGTGTTCTGCCATTATTCAGTCCATCAACGTGATTCTCATCCATGGTGGTTCTCGCATTCCATGCCAGAGGCCAAGTTGAGCATTGTTGCACTTACCAACAGCGCAGCTGTGACGGATTCCTCGCACAAGTCCATCAAAAACTCCTCCAATGCCATTGACTCATTGTGTACGCTGATTATAAGGTGGCATAGCTGTGGTAAGAAAAACTCGATGTCCTCGTAGGGAAACTGGCGCAGTTTCTGGCAGAGAACATAGTGAATTCCCACATGGTCGGCGTAGCGGCTGTTGCGACAGGTGGCATTAGCGATTGGCGAAGTCGGAGGCGGCGGATGAAGCGAGATGGTCAAGTAGGGGACGTGGCCAGTATCGACACTCGGTAGAGGGCCTGCAGGGGTTTTAAGAAACTCACGAGAGGTAGGAGACGGGGAGAAAGGGGTTGGAGTTGAAGACGTCGGACTCAAGGAACCTCTGAAGCAGGTCCCACGACATTGGTTTACGCGGGGGAGCAAGCGCCTGTAATGGACAGCTGGCGGTTCGTCATCTAGGGTTTGTACAGGAATTGGAAAGAACGGAAGGATGCTCCTATGATATGTGATGCGGAGAGCTAGAGGTTGGCGCGGACGAAATCAAGAGGCCATTCATATGGATGTGACAAAGTTGGTTGATGTTGACGAAACCGTCCCAGCCCGCCTTCAGTGGGAGGATTTACAGGAGTCGCAGCGGGTAAGGTACCTCGAGACTAAAGGCATCCATCCATCCGTCTTAGAATAGGTAGGGTAATAGTGGATAATTTCAAAGCACGGCGGTATCACTCTCAGAACCAGGAGTGGGAATAATAGGTAGGTACTAGCTAGAGCTGGCCACTTGGCTTTAGGTGATTGAAGCTAAGGAGCTCACCTCTGAGAAATAGAAAACCTCCCGGCAGTCCAATGAGATAGCTTGTCACACCCCTGAGATCGAGCAAAGTCTGGTGGCACTAGACTAAAATACTGTACTGGAATTGGACTCGAGTCCGAGCATGGGGCATATGCATGGACCCTTTTGGCGACTCGGAGTATCATCTCCTTCTCCATATTTTCTTCATACAGATTGTCTGAAACCAGTTTTCAAATAGCGACCAGTAGCATGTTTAGTAGGTACATATAATCAATCGCCAATTTTACACTAGACTGGCATAATTCGTTGCACGCCCTCGATCTATAAGTTACATGTAATTGATTCCCCTGTTAAAGTTTGCCATTCAGTTAGAGTTTCGTTGTCTGACGTCAGTCCCTCCTACGTCAGTGGTTTGTGTTAACTCTAGGGTAATACGATAATAACCTAGTGAAATCGACCTAGAGAGACGAAAAAGGACAGGACCAAAGAGAGTCAATTAATGAAATAGTATAAGTAATATGACGATGACAGACAAGAAGGAGATTTTGTCGACATTGAAAAGCATCTCCATACAGTCATTCCAAGAATCAATAGCGCCGTTATCGTTAAAGGAAAAAAACAACAATGATTCATTATCCTATGGATAAGGGAGTATAATATTGATTATCCGAGAAAATTTCATATGGCTGCTTGAACTGGAGATAATTCCGCGGAATACCACTAACTAGCAACCATATCCATCTTCTAATCGTATAATGATACGCCAGCTTCAAATAATACAACAAAAGCCGTGGGACGAACTGTCTTCCGTAGCGCCAAACACCGGCTCGATGCGAGTCCTCCCGAACGCCAACCACTTGATCATTATTTCTCATGACACGTTCCAAAAACAATAACAGCAACAAAAAAAAACTTGCACAGCAATCCTTCATGCAGGACCAAGGTACAAACCTTCATGTCACTTTCTTCTTCCGACCACCGCGCGTCCTCTTTTTAGGCTCTTCAATTTCCTCATCACTTGAGCTCTCCTGCTTAGCCTTTGACCTGCTGCCCTCCTTCTCGTTCTCGACGCGACTGACTATTTCACGCAAGAAATCCCATTGTTCATCTGTTTCAACAACTTGTTTGAGCATTGATGCAGTAACTCTCTTCGAGCCCTTATCCTTGGCCACGTCGGCGCTCTTCGTCACGAGCTGAATCATGAAAAGCTCGAGAGCTTTGCCTACGGCAATCGGGGTTTGCTGCGCAACCTTGCCAACTTCCTCATCAGCCTGCATGATTCGCTTGATTCTGGCTGTGGGGAATTTGGTCCGAACGGGAGATGGGTCGATTGCAGGCGCCGCAGGGGGCGCGGTTTTGCGCGGAGGCATGTTTGTATCGAATGGTGAAGCGCCAAACGTAAAAGTTCGTTCCAAATCACCAGCTGCGGTCAGAGGTAGGTAGGATGTGTCGTATGTGGTCGCGTTGTGATTGAAAGCTTGCTCTGGGTATACTTGGCCGAGCGAGGCGTGTCGCGCTTGAGGCTGTTGTAGATGTGAATGCGACGAGGCAGGGTCACGATCGTAGCCGTAGCTGGAAAGTTTTCGTTGGTCCGGTGCGGAGTAGATGTATTGTTCTGGGATAGAAGAATGTCGCGATGGGTAGGGCTGATATTCCGACCTTGAAGTTCTTGGTTGCGCAGAACGTTGTTGGTGGTCAAGCTCCAAATGATGGTACGTGGAGTCGGCTGAGACACGACTGGTGCTGTCAAAGTGAGGAGAAGGGGGAACGTAAGAAGAAAAAGAAGTAGATCTGGTGTAGGTTGGGGACTCTGCTTTATATTCGTATCCCGGCCTAAAGTGACTGTCGGTTTGTGGATGATGTACTTCTTCCTGAGTGGGACCGTTTGAGTAAAAAGAGGAGAGGTCCGGAGACTTGGGGGCATAGTTCTCGTCGGCAGACATAATAAATTTTTTTGTCTGGGTCTTTCTCCTGCGGAGCGATTGGGTTAATGGTGGGGCATGCACGCCGAAGCGGCCGTGCTAAAATTATTAGAGTCCAGCAGAAAGCCAGTTAATGAATAAATTCCTCCCTATGGGTATAAGGCTATTAAACGCAAGCCGATCAACCTTGATAGTAGAGAGCAGCGTTGTGTGCTGGGATGACAAGGTGCCTGGCGACACGGACAAAAGAACAGCGGGGTGATACGAGCCTGCGTCACCGCGCAAGGTAGCTGTAAGCACCAAACTGTATGCGATTTGCTATTCACCGTGTTTTGTTTTTGTTTTTGGGAGTTTACTTTTGTGATCAAAAGCAAGACATGCAACAAAGTCGTTGGTAGCCAGAAGCCAGATCACTAACAGTCAATGGCTTGTTCGATGTGTCGAGTTGAGTCTTTGTATTGGCTTCTGTGCTCTGTTTGATTATCCAGCCAAGGGTACGTGCCTGCCTGAGTATAGTACTGGTAGATATGTCGGGACAAGGAGTCAAGAGACAAAGCGACAGCTGGAAGGGTCTTCTCTGGGCTAATATATCAAACGAACAACAATCTCGAAGACTGACTAGTTTGCCAGAAGGCTAGATGCTGCAGCTGAACGGGTGCCGATAAGAGCCGTGCGTAACAGACAGGGGGAATAAGGAGTTTGGTTCACGAATCAGCAAGCTCGGGTTCCCGTCCCTTGACAGGGTTTGGGAATGACGATGTGCTCTAATTGACGTGATGGTCGACAATGCAGTGTGGCTGTCCTAAGGGGACCGCATACGGGACAGAGATGGTAAGACTCAGAGGTGCAGACGAGGAAGAAACGACAAGTTATTGCCTTTTCAACTATCGCAAAGCGGTTGGTTGCAGCGCAGCAGGAGGGGACGGGTTACTAGTCTATGTAAGACAACCCCTTGCAACCTAGATGAATGACAACAATTGGACTTGTTCTGCTAATTCTCCTGGTGGAGGCAGTACAGTAAGCGGGTTGAAAAGGATTCGGAAGGCCACAATGCGCGTGTAAGCCAGGTGATCGAGAATAATGTTTTGAGCCTCAATTGAGTTGATGGTGTGGAAGCCTAAGGTTGGTTGTTGATAATGATGATGATGACGACGACGACGATGATGATGATAATAATCTAATACTAATACTAATAGTATTAATGAAGAGACGTACTGTGGCAGATATTGTAGCTGATAATTCGAGTCGGCGTTTTATCGATATGTGTAAGAGGCGGGCGTGTAAGTGCCAGGGATAATGTGATAATTTATGATGATGTTGGACCTGAAGCTCGGAGTGGAGCAGCGGATTCTACCCAGCCTGGCTGTAGGTTACCCAGTTCCGGTAAAGGCGATGGTGATGGCTGTGGTCATGAGCCGCTATCGCGGATGTAAGCGGCGGCGTCAGTAATTGGCAATAGTATTCGACAGAGCGGCGGTAGGTGGCGGGGGAAACGAGGGAATGCCGGCCGTTTATATGTGCACATGGAAGGCGGAGGGATGTCTCCCGTATTTACGAGGCGGAAGGTATGGTACGGATACAGAGTACCTGCGGTAGGCAGGTAGGCTGGCAGGCCCTTGTGACCTAACGCCAAACACCAAATCAGAGACGGCGCCGTCTCATAGCTGATTTATGGGCATGCACATACATACAATAAGCAACTGCCCGGGCGGGTTCTGTAAGGAACCATCCATGGGATCTACAGGCTCCCACACTGCGCTACACTATTACGCCATGGTAGTATTTTATGCAACCTAGCAACCTAGCAACCTAGAGTACCTAGGTACCTTAGTACTAACCCGGTACTGTAGTGTAGCCTGGCTAGCCTGGGTACCTGTCCTGCTGCCTTACCTAGGTACCTATGGAGAGGCTTGACAGGAATCGACAGGAACGAGCTGGAATCCAAATGTTTAGTTAGACTACCACGTGTGCTCCACACCATAGATGAGCATCATTTTACTGACGTTAACATCTACGGATAGAAACTTTATCAATGATATTAGTATTTCATTCTTACAACACTCCATCAGTTTGAATTTGAACTTGGTTTTTCCTACCCCACTCAAGCTTCAAAATCATGTTGCAGCACTATCTTTCTTAGAAGGAAATTCCTTGCTTCCGCAGATGCATCGTCAACCTCAGACATAACATGGCTTGAGCTATCTATGCCTCACATTAGCCGCACGACGCGCCTGCGCGCTGGTGGAGTGCATTCCATCCATGCTCCTCCAAAAGATACGTGAAAACCTAGCGCTGATTGAGATACTCAAGTAACTGGCATGGCCCGATGCCTTTGCAGTCTTAGGCGCTTCAAGCTTCCGTCCCTGAGGTGCCTCGTACCCACAGCTCGCACCAACATCGACTGAACTACCTACCGTCTTTGCAGGCACGCATTCCGTTCTACACCAGGCAAGTTCAAGCTTTTCCTTCTTCTTATTACCAATGCCTCTACTCTGTTTCTAGACGTGTTTATGATGATACAAGTTGAGCTTTAATCTCTGAGCAGGCCTCGTGAGGACGAAGCCGAGTTTAACACTATGGTTCCTGATTCACTAGCTGCAGGCCTTGTCTGTGAACTTTTACTTGATCTAATCTGACTGTTACACTTTATCGCCGTTCAATGTACCCCATTCAAGCATTCGTCTTCTAATCTCCTTGACAGCAGTTCGAAGTCCTTGTAATCGCTTCTCCTCTGTGCTCGAAAGGAACAATGAGGCTACTGGCCATGCGTGGATGCCTCCATCAAATTTCTGCCCTTCGGCCTGAACACCGATTTTGGCCTGTCTCTTGAGAAAGTCTTCAATATCTGGGGCAAAGACCTCTTCTTCCCCAAAGATGATGAAATACCCTCGTTCAGGACTGGCTGCTCTCCAGAGCTCGTCGTCGACGCAATTTCCGGGGGAGGCTGGCTGCTGTTGAATCATATTTTCACCTGCATACTCTTGTGCATACTTCCATAGTGTACGTTTGTCCAGGAAGTCACTCTTGGAATTATAGTGCAAATTCGACATGAGGGTTATCCATGGCGAGACAAGTGTCGCCATTCGGGGCAGGGGTATATATGGTGGATCAGAATCAGTAAGGTCACCTCGGATGTCAGAATTGACGCCTTTCTTATCCTGGCAGCCTGCTTGGGCACCCAGTTCGAGCAACATGCTGAGGATCAACGAGCCACCAGCCGAGTCGCCTGAGACGCAGACCTTGGAAGCGTCCTTGACAACTTCGAGAACATGCCTGTAACCTTCCAGTGCTTCCAGAACCTGTCTTGGGTAAACTTGGTCAGGCACCAAAGTATATTCAAGTGCAAATATGGCCGGGTTCTTGAACCCAGCTTCGACCAGGAGGTGATGCCAGACCATAAGGAATTCGAGATAAAAGTAACTTGAACCCATCAGGAATCCACCACCTTGTGACAGTTAGTATTACGTAGAGAAGAGCTGTACAAGTTCCGCGTCCTACCATGAATATAATAGAGGACAAAATCCGGAGGATGCTCTGGTTGATGCATGATCCAGGTACCTTTGGTCCGAATAGCTCCCTGCTACATATTAGCTAAACGGTCGGTCACTAGAAACGAGAGGCATACTCGTCCTATATCATACTCTCGGTAGTGTACCGGAGATCTAACGTAGCCGTGTCGAAGCATCCGCCACCGAGTAAATGGCAGTGCAACGTATTTGCCAAAGAAGACTCTTCCAACTTTGGCGGGCATGTTAGCAAACGCATATCGTACGCAGCGTATCACGAAGTCCTCGAACACTGTAGCTGTCTGTGTAAATACGAGTTGTCGACTCGGGTGAGTCAAGTAACGATCAGTGATAAATTCATAGGGTAGTTGGATGACTGTGTTTGTCATGTGAGTTAGCTTGTGGCAGACACTCAGCGAGTGTTTACCAACATAGAAATGGCAAAGCCTTGAGAGCCGTGAACAGAGTGAGAAAGAATCCAGCGTTCCATATTAGCTGAGGCGCAAGAAATATGAGAAAAACGCCGCAGTCAATGAGGCTTATAGGGCCGAGGATCATGGTGAAGGAGCCTTTGCCTGGCGAGAGGAATGGGTCATGGAATCCGAGAGAGAATGGCTGACAATTCCCCACGCATAAATGAATGTTTCTAATAACAGAGTCGTCTGAGAAGTTATTGACGTGGGTGAAAAAGAAAGGAAACCAATAAAAAAGAAATATTCGCAACACAGTTGCTCCAGAATTCCGTAGATCTCGGGATCTATCCCTGACGCGTTGAGATGGTTATCAGATCGATGATGGAGGGGCTGGTGTCGCTCGGTTTTGAGTACTGGGACTCGGAAACCCGCCTAGCCTGATATTTACAAATAAAAGCAACCCTCCTTACATGTGATGCGATGATCGATTATTAAACTTCAACATATTTTCTCCTCTTACCCTAAAGGAGCACTCGTCACTCGATTAATACGAGCGAACGAGAATGATATTTCGTCGTCTCGCAACAGCTGACATAATCTGGTTGGGGTCGATTTCTCACCGCATCCAGATAATGGCAATGCGAGCGAGTGGGTTTCATCAAATCTTCCAGGATCATTCATAGCGACGACTCCTTCATCCAAGATGGGCGAATCCCTTCCAGAGGAAGCGCCTTTCCCGTTGACTGACGTTGATAAATGGGTTCTTTCACAAACGGACGAAGAATTTCACAAGCATGACTGGCAGGAGCTAAAAGAAATTATTGGTGAGTGGCTCTACCTGGTCATCTACTCGACGACTACCTTCTCCTGTGAGGCCAGCCATTGATAGGAGTTAGAGGCGAACAATTTATCAGTCTTGAAGCGCAAGCCTTCTGACCTTCGTCGATACATGGCCTGGACTGCTGAAACAAAAGCAGAGTATGGCTCCATGACAAACTACCTGCTCGTCAACCGCCTGCCCAAGGAATGGGGCAATCCGCCTTTTACACCCGCGTCTTTTATTCCATTCAAAGACCCGTCAGACTACCGTATCCTGGTTAACGACTGGCCCTATGGATTGGACCCGGAGATTCGGCATATTGTCGTATGGCTACGCACAACCATCCCAACAGATCCCGATACTGGTGATTTGACGCTTGAGAGCAGAGCATTAGTTCAGTCTTTTGTAAAAGAGACTTTCATTAATGTTCTCGGCCCAGACGGAGAGGATCGAGTGCTGTGGTTCAAAAACTGGGTGGCTCTTCAGAGCGTGCGGGCTCTGGAGCACGTTCATGTTTTGGTCCGTAATGTAGACGTCGATACCTTGGAGCGATGGACAGGAGAGCGTCCGAAGCAAAGCACTTAGACAGTTAGACCGATCGGAGATGCCCGAGTAGATAAAGAGCTTGTAGAAAAATTGAACAGGTTAAGCAGCACGGCGCGCCCTTCGATTGCCTGGGGGAGCTGCACCGGCACCAGCATCGCCAGCTCCTTGAAACTCGGCCATCTTCTGCTTTCCCATACCGAGCAGTCCACTTCCGAGGTATAGGCCATAAGCAGGGAGAACAAGCCACAGGAACCAAGCCTTGTTTCCAAAGAAGATGACAAGAATCACCGCGGTCCAGGTGACCCAGATAACGTCAAACATGTACTCAGTCAAACCAGGAGAGGACAGATCTTCACCAGCGGTGCGCAGCGCCTTGGTTGTTGGGTCGTACTTGGGTCGGCCGGAAAACTCCAGAACATACTCGCAGATGAGCGCTGGAACAGAAAATATACCGTATAACCAAAGAGATCGAGAACGGAATAGAAAATGAGCGAGAAGAAAGAGGGCGTTGATGATAAGAGACCCGACGTGGAGGTTGTTCAGCGCCGCTGCATTAGACTTGGCGCGATCCTTCTTCGCTTTCTGGGCCATTGTGACTGTGGTATGCTGTAGGTATCAAGTGACGAGAACCTTACTGTGTGATAGGCAAGAGAATGAAATGTAGTTCGAGATGAAGCTCGAGCGTTGACGTGATGAGTGAGTGGAATGACGAAACTGGACGTTGATGACAAGGGATCGCCTTCAATTGCAGTGATCTGATAGGCACCTCCACTTTCCGCCTTCGGGCTGACCTTATCACGGTGTGAAGCTCGTCCAAAAGCATTAAACAAACAATAGAATGGGACTTCATATCGAGTAGCATCACGCGTAAGTTTACAGCTCTATATCTCTTATTTTTATTACATATACCTAGGTAGGCATCTAGGCAAATGTTCAGTTTAAAGTAGAATCATGGTTCTTGCCGTTGCATACCTATCTGTTCCATTCTACAGGACTGGATACAACTTCGAGTCACGTGCGAGTAGGTGGGGGGAAGAGACGCACGATAAGCGATAAGCGCACAACTTTTTGAATTGGGGCTAAATCGTAGACAACTCTTCTTCAACAAAAGGAATCAATCCCTCATCCCTCCCAGGCCGTCATCACGTTACCGTTGCAGTCACCTTTGCCGAGTCTTGACAGCCCATTCACAATGTCTCACCAGAAGAACGAGAAGGACGTCGGTGACGCTCCCGTACGTTGATACAACTCCTCGCCAATGACTGCGATTACGACTCTGGCGACGATGCTAACACCCACATTAGAAGAGCCACCGTATCCGAATTACCCTGACCAGCCGAAAGGTCCAGTCTCTTGAGAAGGTCAGCGCTGAGCTCATTGAGCGTGCCCGCAGCAAGGGTCTCACCATTAAGGGCCCTGTCCGCCTCCCCACCAAGAACCTCAAGATCACCACCCGCAAGACCCCTTGTGGTGAGGGTTCCAAGACCTGGGACTCCTACGAGCTCCGCGTTCACAAGCGCCTCATCGACCTCCACGCCCCCACCGAGGTTGTCAAGTCTGTCATCGTCAACAGTAAGGAATCTCGTATCGTCAGGGCAGTTGTACAAAAGCTAACCAATTTTTAGTCGAGGCTGGTGTTGAGGTTGAGGTTACCATCGCTGCTTAAATGTGGTCACGGTCCTAGTCAGTGGTAAAAAAGCCTGGCTGCGTCCTGGCATTGTGAGGGAAGGGAATGATGGGAACATCAGACTCTTACCCGCAGCAAGAATGGTGGATATAGGATACTCAGTTATGATTAATGAATATCTGAGAACCGCGTGTTCTACCGTTCAAAACTACCATCTCATGTTGCCGTTGTGTTGACCTTGTATCCTAACTTGGCCTGACTGTATTGCTTCGCACCTTGAAATCTAGACAATGTCTTCACTAATGGTCTGGTAGTAGACTATTGAATACGAAAGCTATCTAATTGCTGATATTCAAGAAGATGAGCTACTATCTATGACCATTAGTTATTCGACACTCATGATATCAGCGACTGTTCCTTTATTAGCAAGTAACTACCAAGAAAGGATGTCATTACTCCCATTATTATTTCTTCCTAAGTTGCCTGTGCCTAGGCATTCTAAGCTTATATCAAAATGAATTATTTCTAGATTTCGTGAACTCCTATATATATATACCAGCAGTACCTACTATCTAGCAGTACGAAAGCTTAAGTAGGTAGTGGCTGAGAGATGTCAAATATGTAGTTCCAGGTACTTATGCTTCCACTAGTATCAATAGTCTTTCTGGGTACATATACTTAGAGGTTGGTTGCTAGGCGCAACCCTGAACCAATCACAACACAGTACGTCCTGGATTCTAGGCAGGTACCGCGCGCTTGCCATGGAACTACCAAACATTCAAGCCTGTTTAACGTTCAGATTTGGACCTTCCCTCTTCTCTTACCGCATCCTCTTTGAAGCTCATGCCGAGTTCGCAATTCATACCATGAGCAACTCGTATCGAAGTCGTATTAGCTGGTAGCAGGGAAATTTGTCTTTCTTCTTCATCTTTTCTATACTTTTGAGCTTCCCCCTTAGTCTCATCTTCATCAACATTCTCGCTCGCTCCGGACCCACCGTTCCCGTTCGTTCACGAAACGTTGCCAGCCATCGATTGACTTTGACGATTCTTTTTGACGACCTCTCGCATGTCCCTTGGTTGCAACACCAGAACACCGCTTCGAATCGAAAGCTTTCTTTGCGCACGCCATCTCTTTTTTCGTCGCATTAATTATTAATTCCTTTGGCAAAGTCAAAAGTCGAAAGCGACTGCGACTACCTGCTAGTGACCGACCCACGGCTGCTTTGTTTTCTTTCGACTCGACTGTCCCCGCTACCCACGCGAACGGCCCATACAGACAACAAATAATTGTTTGCTCAAACGGAAAGACCAGCCATTCGGTCGCGAGTTGTTAGGTCACTCTCCGCTTAAGCCCATATCTTGTTTTTTTATTCATCGACGTCTCATGGCCAGCATACCTAGTTAAGGAGCACCGTCAGCGCCTTCACCTTCCGAACCCTCAAACTCCTACTACACGCCTTGTCGCTGGACAGCAACATCCAGCATGGCTCCTACACCGACGGCCGTTAACGGCCTCCTAAGACAAGTCATACATTACCATCTTGACAACGCCTCATACGATAACGCCCTTTTCTTCTCCGAACGCCTGACAGCACAAGACCCAAGGTCCAGCGAGTCTGCATACCTCTATGCGTTGTGCCACTTGCGTCTTAGTGACTATCGCTCTGCTTACGACGTGAGTAAGCCTATAGGATACCGAGGCGCTCATTTGGGCTGTGCCTGGGTATTCGCCCAAGCTTGTTTGGCACTCGAACGATACAAGGACGGTCTCTCGGCCTTGGAGAAAGCTCGAAGCCTCTGGGCTTCAAAATGCAGCCTAGGAAAACACAGCGCGACAGCCCGAACGGCTCTTCCTGATGCGCCCGCAGTACTATGTCTTTTAGGAAGATTGCATCGCGGCTATGATGACAAGAAGAAGGCCGTTATCTGCTATGAAGAGGCTCTCCAGCTCAATCCTTTCATGTGGGATGCCTTCTCAGCTTTATGTGATCTTGGCGTTACGGTTCGTGTACCAACTATCTTCAAAGCCAACGACCCCCTTGCCCATAGCTTTGATGTGGAAACGAATCTGTTGATATCCAGAGAAGGATCCATACCAATCCCTTCCGACCTACCCGTCAAGAAGTCGCAAAGAAACGCCGAAGTGGATGTCGGGAACGATCCGTTTAGCTCAAATAATGGCCCTGACAGCGTCGAGCTGATAAACGGTGATTCTGGCCAGGAAGTCCATAAGAGCGACTTCATGCAAAAGATTCAGGAGGGACGCATGCGCTGTACAACATCAACTAATAGTAGCTCTGGCTTCGACGGCATGGAGACACCTCCAGGCCCGTTGTCATCTTTCACTACATCATCCCGCCTGGGTCAATCTCACGAACCTCCCCAAGCACCACCTCGTCGGACACGGCAAGCACAGGCTGTCGACCAAGGGCATGAGGCTCCTCCACGAATGAATTATCGATTAGGTGCTCGGCGCACAAGGGCGCAAGAAAAGGGGCAGCAAGAGCAGTCAACAGAAAACATAATGACTGACGCATCCAACCCCGCACCTTCAGCATCGTTGCGACCGTCCATACCAGCAGCGGAAAGGAAACGGACTGTATCAGGACACCCCGCACAGCGAGCGACAAATTCAGAGGAACCAACGACAACGCGGCGGAGTGCAAGGCTCAATATGTTCCGACCATCATCCAAAGCAAACTCAAGCGCGACTACAATAGGAACATCAGCCCCCAGGGAATTGAAAAAGGCGAGACCACCTATCTCTCGGATCGTTCGACCTGGCTCTAGTGGCAACAATGTTGGACGTGTAGTTAGTGGTAATCGCAAGCCTCTTGAAGACACTCACGTGGAGATTGATCACAGTGAGGTGCAGAAACCCAAGGACGTGCCGCCACCTCCACCCGTCCACAAGACATTGGAGCTGGATGCCCAAAGGCTCGAGGAAGGGCTTAAATGGATACTTGACCTTACAAAGAAGCTGGCGAATGGATACTATTCTTTGTCCCAATTCCAATGCACGGAGAGCCTTCAATATTTCCAATCCCTTCCTGTCTCTCACCAGAATACTCCCTGGGTGCTTGCTCAGATGGGACGGGCTCATTATGAGCAGGCCTCATACGCCGAGGCTGAAAAGTTCTTCCGGAAAATGCGAGTGCAAGCGCCTTCGCGTCTCGAGGATATGGAGGTGTATTCGACGATCTTGTGGCATTTAAGACGTGAGACGGACCTCTCCTTTTTGGCGCATGAACTGGTGGACTCAGCCTGGCTTTCCCCCCAGGCTTGGTGCGCACTTGGCAATGCTTGGTCATTAGCACGCGATCACGAGCAAGCTCTCAAGTGTTTCAAGAGAGCAACTCAACTGGACCCCAAGTTTGCATACGCTTTTACCTTACAGGGGCACGAGTATGTTACGAATGAAGAATATGACAAGGCGCAGACGGCATACCGACAAGCGATATCTGCAGATAAACGCCACTACAATGCCTACTATGGTATCGGAAGGGTTCAGGAACGCCTCGGTGCATACGACAAAGCGTATACGCACTTCCATGCGGCTCAGAGCATCAATCCCAACAACGCAGTCCTGATCACTTGTATCGGAACGGTGTTGGAGAAGCAGAAACAGATAATGCCTGCTCTTCAAGCATACAGTAAAGCAGTCGAACTTGCACCACGTGCCGCCCAAACCCGATACAAGAAGGCCAGAGCGCTACTTGCTGTTGGTCAGCTTGAACAGGCGCAGAAGGAGCTGATGATATTGAAGGACTTGGCACCAGATGAAGCAACGGTCCACTTTCTTCTCGGCAAACTGTATAGAAGCATGGGCGAGAAGCAGCTCTCAGTGCGGCACTTTACTATTGCTCTTGCCCTGGATCCCAAGGTAAGCCAACTAAATGTTTCGTATCTAGGCAATCACTGATGTTGATTCTTCATAGGCAAGCCAGCAGATCAAAGAAGCCATTGAGAGTTTCGAGGACGACGTGGAGATGGACGACTCAATGATGTGATGATTGTAATGAACATTGCGGTTTAAAGAGTCTGCACTTGCGTTTGGCAACCTTTGGTTTCGAGATGATAAGCGTAATGATGAGGTATATGGAACCAGGTTCCAGTGATTGAAGGACACGGTTGAGCTGTTCGACCAAACTACGGTTTGAAGATGGCATATATGGAATAGGGGCTGGTGGCTGGCGCTACTGTTGACTTTGGTACGAGAGCATGGGCATGGCATCGGCGTTTTCTGGTATAGGCAGGTCCCTTGAGTGGCCTGTATTCGCATACGCAAATGGAGGAGTGGCTTCACTCAGTGTATGTGCAGCCCGTCCATAGATCCGGGCTGTAGTACTTGTACATTACGAACGCTTGAGGATGAGAGTTAGAGAATCGACGAGCTGGCAGATGATACCCTGAGGATAGTCAGAGTAGCAAGACCGAGCCTATGAATGCCTACGAATGATGAGTTCCTACCACGTTTGGCTTCGTGAATGGACTTTCACTTGAGGGACCTGTTCTCAAGGTGTTACGTTAATGACAGAGTCTGCATGCACTTGGTTGCACACTGGAGATGCAACAACAGGGAAGATGCTGACGTGAATGTATCAATACATACTACCGAGACTTAGATGAAGACACTACATTTGATGTACTATTCGGCATGAAGCCTTCCTGCAGTAAACGCACTGTAAAACGCACCGCTAAGACTGTTTTTCTTTGTCTGCATCATTCAAGAAACATGACTGTGCCAAACACATGATGCATATTACGACACTACACCTTAGTAGGTAGGTTCTGGTCCTTTGTAATTGTAGTACGCGACTTTGCGCGCGTTTGGCAGCTGGTCCCCACTCTACCTTCCCCCCCGCCTTTGTCAACTCAGTTCCTGCTGTTCCATTTCTGGCTGCAGCATGAGACGGGAGTGATCTAAGTAACTGGCCAATCAAAAAATCGGACATCGGAACCACTCATGCGCGCTTCTACAAGCAGTATAGCGTTTAAATCTCACGACTTAAGGTGCCCATTTTTCAGTGATTATGCCCGCATTTTACCAGTGATTTTCGGTGCCTGCAGTCGTTTTTTTTACTGATTGCCTGCACGTATTTATTTCTCTTCTGCTCGCCCCCCGCAGCCTTCTTTTCCCCCTTCCACTCTTCTCACTCCGCATCTCAAACGCGTCTTCCAACGAAACGTCATTTTCAACATCGCGATAACGCGCCACATTCATCTATTTTCATTAAACACTTATCACATCTATCAACATGACTGGACGTAAGTACTTTATTGTTCTAAAGCATCATCGTCGATGGGTTGTCTTCGGGACATGCCCAACGCGTTGATGTATCGCTTTCATCAGCTTCGCAGCAAATTACTAACTCTTTCCTAGGCGGAAAGGGCGGAAAGGGCCTCGGCAAGGGTGGTGCCAAGCGTCACCGAAAGATTTTGCGAGACAACATCC
This sequence comes from Fusarium palustre, assembly GCA_014899045.1. NCBI lineage: Eukaryota > Fungi > Ascomycota > Sordariomycetes > Hypocreales > Nectriaceae > Fusarium > Fusarium palustre. The sequence goes on along the minus strand of JAAVUH010000117.1, from coordinate 48,299 downwards.
AGGGTATCACAAAGCCCGCTATCCGACGTCTCGCTCGTCGTGGTGGTGTCAAGCGTATCTCTGCCAGTAAGTCGACAATTAATCACTTTTAGCCATGAGGCAAGATACTAACAAGCCTCTCCAGTGATTTACGAGGAGACCCGTGGTGTTCTTAAGACCTTCCTTGAGGGCGTCATTCGTGATGCCGTTACCTACACTGAGCACGCCAAGCGCAAGACTGTCACTTCTCTTGACGTTGTTTACGCTCTGAAGCGACAGGGCCGTACCCTCTACGGTTTCGGTGGTTAAGCAATCATTTGCACACCGGGTGGTTCGTTTGACTTTGAGAAGGATTGCACAGTCGCACATTTGCAGACATTGGGATGGATGTACTTGACTACGGCGTTTGGGGAAACACGGATATGATATTACCATTAGGCGTCATGGAAGACGACCTTGCGAAATGAATACCACATTGAACATTGAACATTAATAGTGTTCCCATTGCCTCTATCCCTATGCTTATTTGTGATTGTAACTCTTACCTTCAGTGTCAGTATATTCGTGAAAATCAAGTACTAGGTAGTTGGGCACGAGACAATATTCAGTGTACTGTCTGTCTATTCTTCAAAATGCAAACATGTGGTATCATAAGAACACGTAACTCTAAACTCAAAGATATTTTCTTCCTGCTGCGGCCACGCGTGTCCTGAAGATAGGACTCCGCACCTCCATGTTGGCACGATAGAAAGGACTCATGATCGCTTTTACCCAGTTCTCGTACACCTCCGTAAAGAACATTTTGATAGCCTCTTCGGTAGCCTGGCTGGTAGGATTGGCACCGATAGCGGTTGATGATCGCGATGATGTCCCTGTTGGGACGATGGGTTGATGAAGGAGGAGGAATTTGACGTTGCCGGCCGTGACGAAGCATGAGATATAATTGTTGAAGAATTTGTCGATACACTTTAGGTACCTAGATGACATCGAGGCCAGAAAGTCAGCTCTTTGTTTGTGAAGCAATGTCGACTTGGAATCGCGATGCAGCAAAGCTCCTTCCTGTATTCAAGGGTACCCCCTCGGATGTATATAGGTAGGTAGTGACCACTTACATCTGTCCGTGTGACCATTGCACTTCCTCTGCGATATCTAGACTTGAATGTAGGATGAACTGGTTCAGATGACGGACTTGATCACTGAAGCGCGACTGGCCATCGCCGCCCTGCTTCGAGGTACCGAACTCATGTTCAAATAATGGGTTGTCCTGAGTGCCTACAATGGCAAAGTAGTAGCTCATGATGTCGCGTAGTGCATCAACTGTGTATAAAGATGTCTGTTCGGCTATCCAGGGCTATGATGTCGATTTGGGAGTTCGATGAATTTGTTCGTAGATTATAGTGGTCTGAATTACCAGCTGCGCCGAGGTGTTGGAGGCTGAATGGAATGGAAGGTATGTGTTGCTCTGGCTAGCTCTGGCTAGCTAACCTCCACACTGTAGGTAAGGTACCTAGCATGTATGGAGGTACATCCCTCCCACTGAACGACCTCCGTCCAGCCCACAGGTCTCATTCCAGTGTTCCGCTTAATGTGGCCAGTCATTGGCTCTGCGCTTAGTCCCCCCCCGCGCGGCTGCAACAGCCGCCGACTGCCGAAAAAAGTTGACGTTCATTCGATAATCACTTAAACCCTCTTCCGACTGTACCTCCAAATCCGCAACAATCCTCCACGATGTTCGGCGCATTTCGCATCACGAATCCTCTATCTGGTGGTCTTCTCTGGAAGGTTCCCTGGAGGCTATCCAAGTTCCAGAAGCGCCGCCACCGACTTCGTCTCCGAGCCGTCGACGATGTTGTAGCAACCGTTGACGCTGCTCTCGCCAAGAAGGGACAGACTCTCGAGGCCCTTGACCGATGGAAGGCTGAGATGCCTACTGAGGCTGAAATGCTGCCAAGGGATAAGTACACCATGTTTGACCGCAAGGCCAAGCGTTATCGCAAGGGTATTCACAGTATGTTACTCCGTTCGGACCAACTTATTGCTTCCGGGCCAATACTGATATTCAAATAGAGCTACCCAAGTGGACGAGAGTGTCACAGCGAGTCAACCCCCCTGGTTACTAGAGAATCGATTTTACAAGGTCGGAGAAGCAGGACTACCGGGTCGAAGATCATCTGGAGAACGGCGTATTCATTCCACAGTGGGAATTACAAGCAGATCCATGTTGGGGTCCATGTACAACACCTTTGTTTCAATTACGAATTGCGAGATAATGACAATATTTGCCAAAATACAACACAGAGGCTTTGACGGCGGTCTTCTATGACAGTGCAGGAATAGACCAAGAATGCGCAATGGAACGGAGGACAAAGGAAAGATGCCAGAAAGGCACATGGAAAGTAGGAATCACAGGTCTTCTCAATTGATGAAGTCTTTCTGTTTAAAATTAAGGGTATCGAGTCCCAAATCTTGCTCGAGGGACAGCCTCTGCTTTTAACACACCTGATTACTTGCCCTCAGCGTACTCGTCTCGTTCCTCGGCCTGTATCGCCCTTCCAACTCCACCTCTGCCCTCGTCAAAGTCCTCGCGGTACTCGTCACGTACTTGGCCGCCAGATTTGCCACGACCATACTGGCGACCCTCCTCAAAGCCGGGATCCAGATCGGTACGGATGATGCGCTCATCGAGTTTTGTGCCACCGATATACTTCAAACAATCAAGAGCGTCCTGGTGTGTGAAATATTCGACGAAGCAGAAACCGCAGGGCGTCTTGTTGAAACGATCGAGGCCCATGACGAGGCGCTTGATTTCGCCGCACTTTGCGAAAAGTTCGTAAACTTGTTCTTCAGTTGTGTAGAAAGACCTTTTGGTGACACGAAAAAGTTAGATTCTTGACAATTATTCCTGAACCCAGACTCGGGGAGACAAACAGGTTGCCAACATAGAGAGTTGTAGCATTGGCCAAAGGATCGACTTGTGGTTCTTGGGGTTGATTGCTATCGTCATCGCGATCGCGTCTTCGCTTGTTCTACCATTGTGTCAGTATATGGTGTTGAGGAGCGCGTAAGGGATATCATACGCGGTTCTGATAGTAGGCGCTGGGCCTATCCAGGCGCTCTACGGTACTTCTGACGCCAGGTCGCATTGTGTCTTGTATTGATAGGGTGATTGATAATTTGAGTTTTGTAAATCTCAAAGATCCTTTGTCGAAAGATTGTCTATGCGACAAGCCTGCATATAAAACTTATGGAGTTGAATGCTCGTGATGATGGATGTTGGTGGTGTAGCTCAAGCAGCCTTGCGATGAGAGAGTGGACCATGCCTGTAAATGTGGCGGTGCTAGTGGCTTTATTTCTTGGTGCTGTGCTGCCGTGGTGACAAGCGTGCACTTGCCCACCTAAACTTAGCACCTAAACGGTAGACCTTCAGCGCAGGACGTATTTTGCGCCAGCCCCAGGTCTTCAGCCTCGTTTATTTTCTTTGCCATTACATATCGCGACTTGCATTTGCATGCATATATCTTTTAACTCGCAACTTGTCAGAACTCATATCACGAGCTTTACAAAGCTGAGATTTAATACTAGCTAACAAATTGCGGCTTTGGTTTCTCACCATGCCCAAGGTCAAGAGCTATTCGGCAGCTTGGCTGTCAGGCAATGCTCCCGGCCACCGTCTCTTTGAGCAATCGTCTGAAGCTACCAAGTCTCGTGGGCTGGAGTCGAACTACTCTTCCAAGAAGAAGACAATTCCTGGCCCGCGCAGAACGATTGCTCGTCGAGGCACTGAGGTATTTGTCGCAGTTGGCCGTGAAATTCACTGGGGAGACCTTGCGTACTTGAAGGATGAATGGGCGAATCGTCATTCAAAGGGTAGATCGTCGCAAGGCCCTCGCATCAAGCGCGAGGACTCTACACAGTCGCTTGACGATGACAACCTAGGAAGCACTGCTGGGCTGAGGGTATGTATGATTTTCATGCCTTGCAAACGTATTACTAACTTGTTGTTGCAAGACGATCAAAACACCTGTCGCCGATGACATTCGACAACTTATCATTTCGCCGAACTCGGGCTTTTTGGCCATCCTCACTACACATACTATCCACATCTGCGTTCTACCCGACCCTTCACACCTTACCAGCGGCGATACTGGCCCTCTAAAGCCCAAAATCTTCACCCTTGGACCTACCACTCACGTTACTTCCCGATCTCCCATCGCCTCAGCCCTATGGCATCCACTGGGAGTCAATGGCTCATGCATTGTCACGACTACTGCCGATGCTATCGTTCGCGTCTGGGAGTTGTCGACTACCGATCGATGGTCATTTGACACCCCTAGTACGTCTGTCGACCTGAAGAAACTGGTGGATGCCACGAGCCTGGACCAGGATTTCTCTGCCTCAACAACAAACACCAACAAGGCCTTTTCGCCCGATTCATTTGACATGGAGGTGGCTGCTGCGAGTTTCTCTACCAAAGGAGCAGGTGGTTGGAACCCGATGACTTTATGGATCGCAATGAGAGAGGGAGACGTCTACGCCTTATGTCCTCTACTTCCCCAGAAATGGGCGCCTCCCCCAACACTGATTCCTTCTCTTTCAGTATCAATCGTCACTACAGTTGCCAGCATCGAGGATGATCCTGAGGTTAGCGAGCAGGACAAGCTGCTCGCCCAGCAACAATTGGAATGGATGGGCGAACTGGACGCTCAAGAGCCGGCAATCGTTGACGGACCTATCGGAGATCCAATCACAGAAGTTTATACGCGACCGAGCCGTCCCGGCGCCATCCCTCGCCTGCAGGGCCCATTCGAGCTTCAATCAGATCCTGATACTGGTGATGAGCTGGATACTTTGGTCACTGACATGCTTGTGATTGGGAAAAAGACCGAGATCGAGGATCTCATGATGGGCGAGGAAGAGGACCTGGATATGGACGACGGAGATCAAGAGGGCCTGTCTCTTGCTGTTGTCTGTTTGCTGTCAACGAGTGGTCAGGTTCGTGTATACCTTGATCTCGAAGGCGTTCAGGCTCAGTGGCTTCCCCCGAAAAACAAAAACAAGCTTGGCCGCCTCCTTGCTGAGTCCGACCCCCCTTCTCTCTTGTCCTTCCAGGCCATTGATACAATGAGCCCCGTAGAAGTCAACGATGATAGCTGGCCAGTTTTTAGTTTCGACGTTGCATCTCGATACAGCTTTTTTGTCACCCACCATGCCGCTATCACATACGTGTCGCTCGCCTCTTGGATCTTTCGACTCGAGAGTGAGCTGAATTCCGACTCTGAAGCAGGTGCTGATTTCAGAATCGGTCTACTGGTCAACTCCCAATCGATAAGGGACCGGATATACTCGCAACCTACCGCCGACATTGCGGTACCCTTAGCTGCGTGTAATGTTTTGCGAGAGCCTGATGTCGGCTACTTCCTCCTTTCGGCAACCCCCTATGAGCCCATTGCTCTGACGTTCGATATGCCTGAAGCTGATCTTGCACCAATTCGCCAGGAAAGTCCCACCTATGAGCGAGAAGCCAGCATGGTACCGTTGGAGTTTTACGAGCCTCGCCCTGTGTTCAACCCGTCGCATGCATTCGATGAGGACTCTGCTTTGCCCACTTTACTGGAGAGACTCCGCACATCCCGACATAAGACGATTATGAACCAGGAAGTGAGACTAAGCCCGCTTACACTGCAAATCTTTACCGATGCGCACAAGGTCTTGGCGGACGAGACTTATCGCCTTGGAGTGGCTGCAGCAGAAGTTTTCCGCAAATGTGAACTCCTTCAAAGCGAACTCAAACAACAAGTTATGAAAGCCAATGAAGTAAAGGGAAGGATCGACACTATTAATGGGTTGCATCGTGATGATGAGGCGGACGATGCTATGTATGTTAGGCGCATTGCAACAGCGAAGGATCGTCAGGGTCAGCTCACGGAACGCTTGGAGAATCTGCGTAAGATCGTGGGCAAGTCAACAACGCGCGACTTAAGCGCCAAGGAACGTGCTTTTGTGGAGGAAGTCAAGTCGATGGAAGCAAGCATCGAAGCACCCGACTACGCGGATTTGGCTGCCGGCAAAGCGGCAGCGTCGCCTGCACAGGCGAAGCAACTGTGGAAACGCCTGGAGGATATCAAGCACTTGCAGGTTGATCTTGCAGCTGAGGTGGAGGCAATCAACAAGGCAACAGGGGATACGGATGGGCCCGCTACACCATCGGCCGAGTTACGAATCCCACACGAAGTTCGCAGGGCAAAGATGCAGCAAGTCCAAGGATTGCTCTCCAGAGAGACAGCCTTGGTGGAAGCTGTCACTGCGCGACTGGAACGATTACAATCCGGCTTTTAAAGCTGCTATATATGTACGATACCCACGACTGTGGAGTGTAATAAGACTTATTCTCGTATGATTTTATAGTTGTTTCCCCGCATCTTCCGACAGTAATTTTTCCAGTCGATGATTCCACCAAGACAAGTGACATCAAAACCGATCATGCTACTACTGGTATTACTAACTTTCGAGTGAAGCAACAATAGAGGGGCAACTTGGGTAAAGATCGTCGCGACAGCACCTGCGCACTCTCAGATCTTCAGTGTCGGATGACGATAAAGCTATTCTCTATGTTCCAGTCAAAAGAAAAAAAAGATTTAGTCACTTGCCTTAGCTGCCCTGCCGGCCTAGCTAGGCTGACAAGCCCCTTGCCGGCATCAGCACGATATTGCTTTGTTGAGTTGTGGTCGATAAGAGTGGGTGATGCTTGTGGTCCAATCATTCGAAAAGCAAGGCGAAGTATACAAACAAATCCCAGAGCCAACTGGCCATTTTCTTTTGTGGCCACGAGATACTTGCTCTATGATATGCTAGCTGGTGTTCTTGTTCTGCCCTCCATACTCTCTATCAAACACCGAATGGAAACGAAGCCCAAGAACAGAGGATAACGATTTGTCTCCAAGTGTTCTTTTTACCAAACCAATTTGAGAGGCAAACAAGGCAGCGGCCTCAGGGCAGAGACGGATGCTCACAATACGACAGAAAGGAAGATCCTTGATCATTCCACTGGCTGAATTGTTCTAATGCAGCTGCAGGCTGGGTAGTCTGGTAGTCTGGTAGTCTATGTTTCATTATACCAAGTGGCTGATCTTGACGGGAATGCAAGAGCATGGTATCCGTACCTGGGTCGGCCATTGGCCCTTGAGGATAGCATAGCCCTTTGGCTCATTCCACGCCCGTATGTCCTTGTTTCTACGACGTGTCTTTGCTTTGAGGTTTTACCAAACACGTTCTGGGTACACGATTACGAGTTATCTGTTGCCAAACTGTGCCCAACTTACACAGCATGTTGGGTACGGCGAATGATACTAGAACATCGTGGGTTTGCGCGACTCTTGCAAAACACAGTATGCCAAGTCTATATATCTCTCTCGGTTAGGCATGCCTCATGCTCTGGGTAGAGACATGTCTGCCCGCCTCGCTATTTGAGCTCCGGGACGACATCCCTGACCTTTACAATCACTATCCATGGTGTGGATGATCCGGAAATCTTGGGGACACACCCTCCGCCTCTTTCTGTATGTACATAAAGGTGTTGCACTTCCTCGTTCGCAACAGAGTCGATGTTTACCACATCGTCAGCTTGGTTCGACATTTTGAACGGCACTTTCTGAACCCCTTTCCTTATCAATGACCCTATTGCGTTCCGCTTGTCAGAATCCAGCACCTCCTATACAGTCAGACATGGCACCCCATCACCTAGATTTGGAGAGTCTTATCCTACGTATGTTCAACATGTCGCTCTCGACCATCGTTGTAATTTCACAGTTGACTGAGCTGATGTCCAATAGAGAATTGTCGTGCCTTCATCGGGAGTTCAGATGCCGAGTTCGATGTTCTAACCCGGATCGACCCAAGTGAACAGTGGTACGCCTTCGTTCTCAAGACAGAAGGTGGAAAGCGTACCAAGATCTTGGAGAACAAGGCATCGAGACCCGAGCGAGCCATCGAGCTGCTTCATGAGGCTTCGGCACGTATGGTAGATCAATATGTAACCTGCCATGGCTACGATCTACCTCCCGGTACCACTTCGAAGACCGCAACTGGCATGCGTGGCGGCAGTCTGGTGAAACCCGATGTCATTGCCTGCGGTTCTTCTGATAGCGAGGCATTTGCGTCTGACTCTGGCGATTCTGTACTTCCTCGTCGGTCTCACCGTCGAGGTCATCGCGGTGGTCGAGGAGCAGGCGAAGCGATCAATACACGTATTGATCGAACAGAAACACAGTCGGCCAGTGACAGCGACGGGGCAACCCATCGCCGCACTCCTACGTGGGGGATGAGCGTTACCCAGCGGCCGGCTATCCACACACAGAAACACCCTCAATCATGGGGCCATCCGATGTCACTAGGTCCAGCACCAATGCCTTATTCTATCCCAAGCGGTCGACCGATTCCGGGTATAGTCCCTCCGCCTCCGGGCAGAACCATCCCTATTCCTCCTCATCCGGCAGCTGTTAAGACGTACGCTGCGCGTCTCAGTATCAACTGGCCAGGTAATGGCAAGCGAAATATGCTTGTAAATGTCTCACCAACGGTTCAGTGCCTGCAACAAGTTGCGATAAATGAGGCGATGATGCGCCCTCTGACTTCTACGCCACCAAGCCATCCTTCGAGCCTCGGCCGTGGAAACAACGTTACCCCCCCAGTCAGAGCCACAGTTCGTCGTGTGACGTTAGGGGAAGACGACACATATGAGATGACGGCTTTTGGAAACGACTTGACATCCCTGTTCCGCAGCACTTCGAGTATCCCGAAGTTTGAGGTTGAACTTGCCACGGCAAATGTCGTCTCAACTTTCCCCCCGATGCCGCCCCCACGCCCAGCGTCGGCTGCTTCTTCGCGCAGCAGCATTGCGGATTAAGATGGACGCTACGTCTCATCAACAGGCGCCGATAGCACGCGCCTCACTGTCTTTTCAGAGTTTTATTATGTCAATGACATATTGATTTGCGAACTAGCTGGGATAGCTGTGCTGAGTAGGACGTTGATACAGGAGTTTAGGAAGGCAAGGGAGGGAATCCCGGTAGAGAAGCGTGTATGTTAAACCACGGATGTACCATGTGTCTGGTTAGAATACTTCCTGTTTCTTGTTCCGATCAACATTTGATGCATGTACAAAGACGGCTGTCGTTTTCAGATTGTAAGCCGTTCCAGGGGTTTCAGGTATCGATGGAATTAGTTACGTATTCATCGGCCTTCGTGTAAAGTTTGAGTTTCCTCTATGTATTCGAATCGTATTGCCCCTGATACTTGCACTTGTGTAACTAAGCCATAGGCTTCGGTGGGTGCAACGGTAAGTGACATATCAGGAGGGATCTCCGTCCACAAATTGAAGATTTACTGTCACCTTGAATTTGATAGGATACTATACTATCATAGGATCCAAAGTACGATAGGACATTGGCCTCTTAACAAACGCCTCGCTTCGGCACATGACAAGACAGTAGCGATGTTTCGACCCGTCAACTAATAAATAGCAGTTCGCAACAACCATTGAGGATTTAACAATATAAGACTTGGATACTGAAACTATAAGCCGGGGAGGCTCTCCGGATGAGGCTGTATAAAATGCATGGCTCACATGTAAAACCGTGACAGGGATCATGTACAGGAAACAGGGATTAGGTTGGTGAATGAACGCCGATCTACCATTATGACTTTTGACAATGTCACCAGATGGAAAAGTGTCATGTGTAGCCATCTGTGAGTAGTAGTATGTGGAGCTGTGTACTCTGTACAATATCGCGAACTTGGTCTTGAAACGTGGAATACAGGATACAGAATATCTATATGAAGCATGCAGGTTGTGGCGGCTAACTCTCTCTGTTCTTCACCGACTGACTGAAAGTAACATGCATACATATATGCATACAACGTCAAGCCCATCGGGATGCGGTGTGACTGTCACTGTTACTATTGCCTATTTGGTGGTCTGCTGTATGTTTTCAACTCAAAGACGAAGCCTCAGAAAACAAGCAGTTGCCCGATGTTGCCAGCCTCACAGCATATCACCTCGGGCTACGGAGTCTATATGCTGCGTTGTATGCATGCAATTTGGTGTATCACATGTCGACTAACATGATCCAATGGCCCTGTATGAGGCTCTCCTTTCAACCGTCGTGGAGTACACTGCGTTCAAGTACATGTTTGAGGCCTGCTATTCTTATTGTGCCGTTAGGACGGCTCGCAGCATTCGGGACCCGGCAGTACGGTAAGTATAGGTGAGCGAGCATAAGAATGAGGCGAAAGGTAGGGCCTATGCTGTAATGTAGTAGTTATGCTCACGTCAGGGGTATGGGAAATATGGACAAAAAATATCTGCAGGATAGGGCAACACAGAGTTACTGAAAATAGGCGAGACCGATAAATCACTGTAAGAAAGATGTGATGATCGTAAACGATCCATTACCAATCAGCAACAGCACAATCCGCCGCTTCAATGTCATGTCATGTCATGTCGTGTTGTATGTGACAGGGCGTACTAGCTTCTTGCATTTGTGATGAGCAATAGCCGAGCATCTTGGATTATGGCATAAATCAATGTAGCAGAGAATGCAATTGTCCTAATACACCATTGAAGGCTCACAGTTCTATACATTTGTCTACACTGCCTCAGGTCGTGCCCCAGGAGCACTCTACAGTAGATTGTTTCATGACACATTTGTATCAACCTTTACCCCCTGAGGCTTGTGAGAAACCTCAAACCGCCAACATCCACATCACTAGTCAAGCTTTCTATCTTTTCCTGCTTCCTTCTTACCCAGCCTTCTTTACTTCCAGCGCAGTAAAAGCCTTGGAAACCTGTGACCAACTATCACGCAATAGCACTAAATGAGAGTCAGCACAAGGACTCTTACTTCAATTACTCAGTTCGGCACTTACCAAAGGGCACGATGGCCCAAGGTAGGTTGAAACCCACGTAGTAGACCCAAAAGTACAGCGTCTCGGGGCGACTGTATGCCACGCCATGCACTCTCGACTCATTCCAGTTGGTCAAGTAATAGAGGGCTACACCGTACATATGCGCCGTGCACACAATGATCTGCACTACGTGGCGACTGTGCCAGTCTCTGAGAATGCCAAAGACTATCAACAGAGAGAGAGGGCCCCATGCGAGCTGTAAAGGCTGTGTAAGATGGCGACAAAACAAGAAGACACGAAACCAATGGAACACATACACATGTGATGGTTTCTACGCTGACTGTGAAGATGTCGTGGGTGAGATATCGAGAGTCAGACAGTGTGTATTCTTTCCATAGCTGGGCGAAGAGCGTTGACATGCCAGGAAGTTGGTAGCGATATACGAGATAATATCCTTGAACATGTCAGCAACTCGAAGCCTTACAGTGAGTGATCGAGCCCGGAATCGTCCCTACCCTCAAAAGCCACATGCAAAAAAGCGCCTAAAGACCAGAGACCAATCAGTCACTATTACTTGTTTTGTCTGAATGCAGGGTTATCTGACTTACACAAGGCAAACCAACCAACAGCGAACTGGTCGATAGGGCGTACTGGTTTTCGAGTACGAGTCGTCTGCAACACGGCGAATCCGACAACGACACTAACGATCGCTCCGAAAGTAGCTATCAACTCAAAGACTCCAGTACTGTTTGGGAGATAGCCTGGGATCACGGCATCCAAGGGAAAGTATGGGTGCCCGGGCTCGGGCACAGAGTTGATGGGATCAGCCATTGCGTGACCTAGACTCGTCTGCAGTATGCGGGTATAAACCAATGTGTAAAAAGGGATATACCGAGTGTTACTGTTGAGCTTGGCGATATGTAGTCCCTAACTGATTTGTAAGTGCAAGGTCAACACGGTATGAGCATCGCGGTCAGACTTGGTACAGATGGTTTAATTAACCCACCAGCTATCACGTGATGACCCTGTAGATATGCATACTGTTTTCTCATGACACGGGACAGTATGGGTGGCTACGAGCCATCATCAATAGTTAGTATATCTTAGTGTAATGATGTTTTGTTGAGAGCGATTGGATAGTAAATGATTGGGATCTGAGTGCCCCCAGTTAACCAAAAATAGAGGGACGATCTAACTAGATGGTATCCTATAAGGAAAACAACACCGAAAGACCAATTAAATACACAGAGCACAGGTGATAATACATCAATAATACACATCGCCCTTCATTAGTATCCTTGCAGTCCTCAAAAGCTGTGCAGACTCAATCCTGCCATCACGAATCACAGTTCCAATATCGACCTTTCCACTAGGATGTCCAACAGTAATCGTGTCCTTTGATTTTCCGTCTATAAGACTAGAAGCAATAGTGCCCTTCAGCTGAGAAGCTGCTCCAAGACAGAGAGCGAGGGTCAGTGGCACGGCTTTGTGTGCCTGACCCATTGATAAGGCGAGACACCGAATATCAACTTCTGATGAGCTGCTCGAAGGAAACAGCAGGATAATCTTGGGGACGCTCTTGACCTTTGGATCGAGGCCCATGAGGCTGGCACCTGCTTGGCGTATCTCTTCCAACCTGTCTTTAAGCTGTGTATTGGATTCCACGAGAGCTGGCGTGAGGGATAGATGGTCAGCCAATCCCAGGCTTTCCGTGCTGATGAAGACGCCAGGGTTTGCAACGTCGACCAAAGATGCTTCAACTGTAGTTCCATCACTTAGTGTGAGAGTGTCTACTGCATTGCCCGTAGGAAGAGCCTTCCCAGTCTTTGCGCCAGCGGGATCGAGGAAGCTCATGATGACCTTTGAGCCTGTGCCTGGGACACCATCCATGGTATAGTCTCCTTTGTGCGTGTATCGTAAGGGCGAGCCGTCGACCCGAAACTTTGACGACATGACCTTGTTGGTGTTGGTATTAAGAAACCTCACCGTAGCCCATTGTGATCCATCTTTGTCCGACTCGACACTCTTTGACGATATCAAACCACTATCCCAAGCCACAGGACCAACCAGTGAAGACATGTTTCCGCAATTACCAGCCATATCAAGACCTCCGTCTTGAATTCCGACTTGCACAAAGGTAAAATCCACGTCAATGTTGTCGCGAGAAGGGGGCCCGAGAATGACAATCTTTGAAGTTGACGATATACCAGAGCCCATACCATCGAGTTGACGCACGTAGGGGTCAGGCGAGCCCATTGCTGAAGGGAGAACTTGGTTCCATTTGGATTCGGGAGGGAGATCCTTTCTATGTATCACTAAGCCATTCGATGTTCCGCCGCGGGCGAACAATGCGGGAAAACTTGATGGTGAGGTTGTCATGAGACGGGTTTGCTGTGAGAGGATTGGGAACGATGAGATTCTGCCTGAGGGGATGAGATGTCGAGTTGAGAATGCGCGAGATGCCATAATATCTGACTCGGTCTGGGCAACACTGAGATAGATGATGAAAAGGCTAAAGGTAATTAGATACTATGTAAGTAAAATCTAGTAACATCATAATGTAGGTGGTAGGTTAGTAGGTAGTCTGGATGGTTGAGCTCGGAGATCCGAGACCTCGGTCCGTCTAGGGACCTGACCTAAATATTCAGTGGTTGATGCACTGTAATTGTCTTGTTGCGATATCTCAAAGACTCAACATCACTCTCAACTTCAATCTGAACGCAAGTGTATTTATTAGCGAGTTATAACCAGCAACTCAGCTATTCATCTGCTCGCTAACTAAAATAATCATATACGCTGTCCTTATACCAGTGTAAAAACACTTAACTAGGTAAATCAACCTGCCAAAGTACAATCAAAAGCACAACAAGCCTCAAGCAAGATACATCCTTCAACTAGATAGGTAAACAGGCAAACGACAGCAGGAAACCAATCACTCCCAGAACCTCCTCATAACTCTGTCCGCGTAGTCTTCATCCAAACCCCAATTCTCAACCGCATCCTCGATACCATCCTCCATCCGATCAATGTACTCATCCTTTGGCACATCCTCATCCATCCTCATGTCATCAACGTAAATCAATGCTCTCAACGAGCTGTCTTCATCTCCCGTTGCATTCGCCCATTTTACATTCACTTGGAACTTTTTGTAAGCCCATGGAACGCCCTCGTATCCATCCAGTCTCTCTTCGTCCGCAGGCGGAACGAGGTAGAGCAGTCCGTACACTCCATCCTCCTCCATCTCATCATCCGTCTTGGCAGCCTTCTCTTTGCCCTTCACAGTGAGTTGTTTGTTGGATTCAGCGTCGGGTGTATCGTCATCCGAGTCGACGGGGAGTTGCACCACATTTGCGTATCCACGAGCGTTGATGATCCATTTCCAGCCCTTGAGATATGCCAGGCCGACAGGAGTAGAGAGTGGGCAGCGTTGTCGCATCTGTTCAGTCGAGAGGTTCGAGCCGTAGGCAAAGTAGAGAACCTCGGAGACGTTGTCTTGCATTAAAGTCATGGTGCTGTCCTGCGACCGCTGGCTGTCTCCCTGCGAGCTCATGGCTGATGCGGTGTTTTGCGGTTTGGCAAGTCTTTTATACAGACTGCAAGTTGTCGTGATAGGTTGACCAACTGATAATAGAGTGATAGATTCTTCGGCGTTGACTCACAAACTAGCGTGGGCTTAGATGATGATAGCGTGAAGTCTTGTTATCCATGGCTCTCGCATCATGAATGGTTCATTCGCCTAATAGATATATAAAGTTGACGTCTTTGTTGGCGGCCTGACAATGGGACTTTGACTCACTAGACCAAGTCAGAGTCCCATGTGTGTTGTGAATAGGCAGCAAGGCGCTTAAGCCTTGCTCCGCCTCTCAACAACCTATACCACTAGCGAACTATTCACCACCTCATACAATGTATGTGAACAGAGGAAATACCAAGAGGAGTATATGAATCACATCCTGAGAATGGAACTTTGGCACAGTCCCTGGTCTGACAACCTCTTTATGTTTTTGTCTGTATTTGTGTCTCTTTGCTCATAGTAATTACTTAGTAGGCTCATCTCATCTACCAAACTCCTGGTCCCTGCTCTAACAAGGAAATGCTGCCAGACCTTCAAATCTCCAAATACAATCCTCTAGTAGTGGCGAATTAAACATAACGAGCGAACATGGTATCGCAAATCAAATCATCAGGCGTAGCATAATCTTTTATGCATTCTGCTTCTTTCAGCCTATTCGTAACCCTCCGAGGCGAATTGCTAATCCTCCCTCCCGTCTCCACACATGCGAGGCTGATAATCCTTTCCGAGTCCCAACTACGTGATAGGGATTAAGAAGGGGCTGAGTATCAGCTGGTCTGCACTAGGACGTAAGTTGTGGTCGATTTCAAACGTTTGCGCAAGAAACTCTTTGGCTGCCTCGCTTGCATGTTCAGGGATTGTGGGGGCTGCTTTTCCGCCCCCAATCTTGAAGATGGCCTGCAACTGACTACAATCGGGGAACGGGTGGCTGCCAGTCATCATTTCCACCACCAAGCACCCGAGCGACCAAATATCCGCTTTGCGAGTGTACGATGTTTGCTTCACTACTTCAGGAGCCATCCAGAAAACGGATCCCTGCAGCGAAGGACGATGCTTGTTGTTGTTGGCGCCGTTCAGAATGTTGGAGGCCTCCAGCTTCTTGGAAATACCGAAATCAGAGATCTTGATAGTTCCCTTATTGTCCACCAAAATGTTGGCGCCCTTGATATCACGATGAATGATATCCTGGTTGTGTAAGTATGAGAGACCCGTCAGAATCTGCCGCACAAAACTGCGCACCAGCGGTTCGGGGAGGGCGCCGTACGAGTTGAGTATCGTCTGGACTGAGCCACCAGGCACATACTCAAGGAAAATATTAAGATAATCAGCTGTCGAACTGCAGCCAAGATACTGCACAATGTTGGGGTGACGAAGATCGCGAAGAAGACTTATTTCTCGCTTGAGTGCATCGATCATGCCCTTCTTACGATTGTCGCCTTGGCTGTTGGCTCCGGGTGCAGGTGTCTCAACCTGCTTCACGGCAAGGAGCTCGCCCGTAACGGCGTGCAGAGCCAGGTAAACAGAGCCAAATGATCCTTGGCCGATGAGCGCACCCTTCATCCATTTGTCGTCGCCCCATGACTCTCCAGCCAAGAAACTTTGTAGCTCCTCATCCACGTCATCGCCGTCGTTGGTCAGAGCTTGCCGGATTTCCTGGAATGATCCCGAGCCCGTTGAGGTGTCGCCATCGTAGTAGCTTGTGGCTGTGGTGTTGCCTTCAGGATCTGTGACACTGACGGGAGCTGAATCTGAGCCACTCTCGGTGAACGAGACATAAGACTTGCGGTCGGGCTCAAGCGATGATTCTTCTTGAAGTGTATCGAGGACTGATGAGGTGACCGAGTCGCGATTGTATGTGGTTTGAGGGACCCGAATATGTGAGTCTCGCGTCCTCACCTTGGCGAGTTGGGTGTTAGCATTGAGCCAGGAGTCGGCAATAGTGGGGATTGGAGGTGCATCTTGGATGCTGGAAGCAAAGCTAAGGTTGCTGGCTACGCTGAGCCGGCTGTTGACCTTGCTCAAACGAGTTGACCGTCGCATAGAGAGTCGGGCTGTGCGGTCAATATCCTCTCTGGTATGATCAGGGAAGTAGGATGTGAGATCAGACGCAATCAACTCGCTGGGGGGTCGAAGGCCTCCGAATTGTCGAAGCGCTCCTACACGTCGGGCTGGCGCCCTTGACTCTACTTCTGAGGCAGGACGCTCGAGGTCCTTGGCTGCGTTGTGCAGGTTTCGCTCGCGATCCTGGTAAGAGATTGGCGACAACGGGGACTGAAGCTGGTCGTTCCACTTTTCCCCAAGCATCTTCTGAACCTTGAGTTGACTTCGCTTGTCCACTGTCTCGAGCGCTCGAGCATGCTTTTGCTGTTCCTCCTCCATTGCAATGGCCGCGGCACGGTGCAATTCCGCCTCGCCTGGCTCGCCGGCGGGAACTCTCCGCAATATCAATCGATTTCGTTCTGGTCGTCGTTGGTCCTTGATGATGCGCCAGAGCTCCGTGTCACCTAGCCGTCGGCATTGACCCGGGTCGGGGTCGATGCCGGCCAAGACCCAGAAACAGTAATTCCTTTCATGATCTTCCCGCAGGGCGAATTTGCGAAGAGTCACCCGCATGACCTCCTCGCAAGTATTGCACCCGGAAATCTTGACGACCTTCGTAACGCCGCCAGTCGATATAACGCGGATAACTTCTTGACCCTGTGGTAAGGCAGCCATCAGTGAACCGTCCATACTGGAGTTATTCCTGGTATGGCTCGTTACCAGACGGTTTGCCGGAAGATCCGGGTTTGTAGTTACAATCCTTTGCCCTTGAGCATTTACAGCGCTAGAGGCATATGGATTCCCTCGAGCCCGCAGATTCCGAACATCGGTGCCAGGCAGAGGAGAATTAGGTCTCGAAGATGTCTTGCCATTGTCTAGCGCACCATGCAAGTCTATTTGTCTTGAATACCGCTTGTTGGATGATGCAGGAACGCCTCTGGACGAGTGCAATCGTGGCGAGTCGTTGGGTGCTGTGATCTGAATATCGAGTCCACCGAAGGAATCCTAGAAGAAAATCGTCAGTTTGGGAGGTAGGGATATGTGGCAGTTGCTGGAAAAGCCTACCCGATTCCGCTTCTTCTCGTTGGCGTACGCTCTGGTTCTCAGCTTCTTAATACTGAGAAAGAGGCGGACGCGGTCGCCGACCTTTTCGACGCCCATTTCTTTCAGCACGTCCTTGTCCATTTCTAGAAGGTTCTCGCCATTGATGTGGTTCTTTCGAAAGATCTTCTCATATTCACCGCATTTGACGGTCCACAGGTACTCGCTTACTTGATCCTCGTCCCAGTTCTTGACGGATTCGGCGGGGTCGTTTTCGGTGAATTCGGATTCTGTTGGGCTACCATAAGCACCTGAAGAGGGCATCATGGGAGTTCTTCGGGGCGGCGGCATCGGAGGCTGAGATGCGACAGGAGTGTGAGAGGATGAGCCCATGCCTGCGGGGAAAGACGCTTTTGAAGCTAGCATGGCCATGGTGAAAAGATGGACAATTGTGAGATCGTCTGTGAGGAGCGATCAATGGTGTTTGTAAGTGGTGAAGTTTCGCGAAAGTGCTTTTATCGTCAACAGGCGATGCCCGAGACACCAAGTTGAAAGCGGGATAACCCAGGCCCAGCTGGGTCGAGTTGGGTCGAGTCGAGTCGAGTCGATCGATGGTGGCTCACTGATTGGAATGTGTGGAAAACGGCGGGTGAGCAAACGAGGGCTCGGGATTATTAGTGACGCACGCGCAGAAGTCAAGAAGAGGAAAAAATCAAAAGTTGCGATCAACGCTGAGCACTTCACAGGAACAGAGGGGAAGTGAAGAAACGTATACAGAAACCAGGTGCAGGCAGAGCTGGGTGAGGGCGAGCCAGAGTGGTAAGAAGAGGTTGAGGTTTGAAGGAGGGAAGAGAAAGTGACGATGCCTGGGCGGACAATGGAACACAAAGTATTGGTTTGGAGGAGGGGAATGGGACGGTTTGGCAGACTCTAGGTACTACCGTAGTAGGCTAGAGCAGGGGACTCGCGGTGGTTACGGCGAAGGTACCACCAAGACAGCGGATACTTGGCTAGCGCGTGTTAGCAGGTGGCTTGCAGAAGCAGTAGACAAGTATCGGTTAAGCGTGCAGATACCTTTTCTTCTGACGGACGGTGAAGTTAGGCTATTAGCCTGATTCAGGTTGGCCGACTTTCCCATCGATTGGTGGTGATGGTCACTGCGAGGAGAAGAAGAAAGAGGAGGCCCTGGAGCTGGAGACCCAGAGAACTAATGGAGGTGGCCCATGGCCCCTGTCAAAGCCATCATGCTACAGGGAACAACGGATCAATCAATGGTCGGAAAGGAACTCCACTATGAATAACACGAAGCGATCCCCAGACCCAATGGAGAAAAGAAAGCGAATACCACGCTCGTTGTTAGGGGTCAGTTCAAGCGATCTGATCGCGGTGGGCTGATGAAGAAAGACAACTTCGGAAAGCACAAATTCTAGGTGCGGATGAATACTTTGCCAAACAGTAGGCAGGTAGATAGATAGTACCTACAAAGGTGTGGTATAAGAAAAAGGAGTGTTCCACATACCGCGCTGATTGATGGTGGCCAACAAGCAAGGGCAGAGCCGCATAGAAGAATTCTGTTTACTTTATGGGCTCTTTTTTTGCTGATATACAAGTTTCAGAACCGTCCCCGCTCGTGGCCAGACCAAGCATTTGCTTACTGTCTTTCCAAAGATGGGTGAATAGCACCTATCGTCATAAAAATGTGACCCAAGAACAGGGAACACAAAAGACGGGACGGACAGCGACATTCAACTGACATATTCTGCCTGCGTTAGTAGGTACACAACATGTCCTGAAGCATTGGATCTCTCTCCTTCTCTTCAGCGTGTCGCTATGTACTGTCGTGTCAGGCCATGAAACAAGTGAGCCTAGACCCTGGGTGCTGGGATCTGGGCGAGCGGGCGGTTACAAATTCGAATGATAGGTCAAAGCATGATCCCTGATGAAACAGACCGTGTTTCGACCGGGGGTGGGCCACTTTGGGATGACGCTGTTCGAGTTAAAAGACCGCATTCAAGGCAATTTATTTCCCCCCAAGACATGCCAACACGATAGGATAGGTAGGTAGGTAATCATGCGTGCTCTGACTTGTCTGACACGACATTAGTTAACAAACAACGTGTTCCCAAGACATTCTGCAACAACACAAGATAGGAATGTTGAATTACTAGTGGCTGAATTTTAATAAAAACCAACTACCTAAGGCACTACTAATCTATTTACTATTGCTAACCTATGGATGGAACCGTGCGTTCGTAGCTTAGCACTTCTAGCTCTCAGCTAGGTATCCTTCCTTCACCGTTGTCCACATGAGAAAGAAAAGAATTCTAATTTCGGATGTATATTTCTTTTTCTTCCGTACCGCCGCCCATGACAGAATAAGTCAATTTCCCATCTATGTATCTTCCGGGGTAGGGTAGCTATATCTCGACTGCTATGATCTTCACATGTATTCATGTACGATCATTATGCCGAACACTGTTCCCTTGATTTCATATCATCATCCCACTTGAAACCTCCTGAAATGTTAATCGATGAGGAATTCAATGCTTCAAGCGTCTGGATAAAGTCACTGTTTCGGTTGCCGAGACCACCCATCCCCTGATATACCATGCTGCCGGTTAATGAGGCTCGCTCGTCGTAACTCGCTTCGTCATCTGCATCTGCTTGTTTCGTCCAAAAACCTTACGCTACTGATCGGGAAGTGGACGGCCGTAAAACAATCACCCACCTAAAACTAGCATTGCCCTGTATACGTGCCTGGGCATGCTAGCATGTTATGGTATAGGGTCATTGCTGAAGAGTGGATACAGTCATTCTGCTAGTGCCATGGACCAGAAGCAAATCATGAATAAAATGCAGCCAGAAATAGCTTCTAGAAGACGACTGCTGTATTCGCATTGATCACTCACCGGCTGCTTCATCTGATCGATCTTGATTTCTCATGCTAATACACACGCTAACTACTATCTAACTAATTAGCAGTACCAATGATGTATCGCTCGCTTTGACCGCTATCACTATGCATCGACAACTTGGTTGATATCGAGACTTTCATAAGGGTACACTTCAACAAACAAGGATGCGTGCATTCAGCACAGTAGCTTCTAGTACAAGATGCCATTGTGTTACCCTAACCGACCGACGACATCCTAATGCATTCCCGATGCTGGTTAACGCCAAACATATCGGCGACGCCATGTCTGGAAGCGAAATTTGACGGTCAGATCGATGTTCTTTGTATTGACTTGTCTTAATTAGCTTTCTATATGTATTAGTAAATTGAGATATTTATCCCATTCAACTCCAGAAAGCATCTGAGTAGCGGATCATATTTGCGTGACGCTCAGGTCTTCAAACGTATAGCTAGGTAGGCAGGCACTACCAGAGACCTTTGGATCAACTTGGGTATTACATATTTTCAAGATTGCTAAAACAGGCACTCAGGATGCAAGCCAGTTGCTAGATAACTAGTGAAACTCGCCATTCGTGCAACGAAGCCTGCGGGCTGATCGTCATGCTATGACTCTCAGCTGAACGCCAACAACAGCCTTGGGCTTCTTTAGATTTCACCATGTACGCAACATGCTTGCATTGGCTATTTCGCAGATATGAAGTTAAGTTCATCGCATCGTTCAGATTAATCCATCGCATCATCGAAGTAATGCTCAGAGCCGAGACCTTACAGTCGTGAACTCAGGAGCCTCTGATCGAGAAGCTTTGTCACAATAAGGTAGTGCGCTATATCCAAAGTCTTACTTACAAGGTCCATCAAAACCTGTACTATTCGATCGTTAGCAGTTCATGGACAGGTCCTAAGCCCAATAACATTCACCGCTCAATTGTGCCGCGAGGTTGTTCCTAAATGATCTGCGTCTCGGTTGTCTCATAGACCCTGTATGTATCCTTAGTCCAAATAACGAGCTGAAATATATTCACATAACTAAAGCCTTCGATATATGAACAACTTAATTGGCGATACGTCTAGCATATCCGTAATATGGTGTGCTAAGATTGATCTATAATTGTTTGTTTTGCAGGGCCATGAATATGCTCAAGGGTTAGCTCACTGTAGTGTATCTAAGCGAGGGACAATCCGTGAGTCGATCATATTCAAGTCTTTTTGGGTGCATGGGCCGAACAAGCAACTTCATATTCCATTCTTACCATACCTACTTGAGTGATACTAATACGGTACGTCTATTCAACATACATAAACGCGTATGATGGTGGTACTAGGAATGCGATATGGATACCATATCAGCAGGCGGCCAGGGGCATATACATAGAGGCATGTCAACGGTCTATCATTCCGATGAAATCTGCACCCGAGTTCCGTCTGTACTATCTTGTTGACATTTCTCTATTCCAGAGATGACAGCCTGGATAGCTGTCTGGAGAATGTCAACCATCCGCTTCAATTCGGACTCAGTTACCACATAAGACGGGGACATCATGACATGGTCAACATGCACATCCTCTATTTGCCCCAGGTTCCCCAGTGTGTTCATCCCTGGTCTAGGGATTTGTGCGCGATTTTGTGGCAGAGTCTCATGCTGGCTGGAAAAGGTGTCTTGCGCTGACGATCCTGGATGAACTCAACAGCCCAGAATAAACCTCGTCCGCGAATATCCCCGACTGACTCCAGTGGTCAGATATGATCCCTTAGTAAACGCTCCAGCACTGTGCCCATTTTCTGGAGATTGATAAGTGTGTATTCATCTCATATGATCCGTTGAATCTCAAGAGCCGCAGCGCAAGCCACTGGATGAGCCCGTGAATTTTACAATTGTTGATTCTATGTTACCCTGCGTCTACGTCTCAAGCATACCTCCTGATACTCCGGCGATGGCGTCAAAGATCTTGTTACGGATCAGAACCCCGGATAGAGGTATGAAACCTCCTCCCAGGGCTTCACCTATCATCTGGATGTCGGGTCGAAATGCCTTCTTGTTCCCAGGCATTCATTATAGCTGTCTTTCCCACACCGCACATAATCTCCATAAAGCCAGCCGGTGACGTCGGAGTTTTTGAACAAAGATCCATCGGCTTACTTCGTCCAAGATCAGAAGAACTTCATAATCGCCACAAACTTGTCGAACGGCTTTCCGGCATACAGTTACGGCAGGGACGCAGCCCAGAGTAGTCCCGCTAACAGTCTGGGCTACAAAAGCAGAGACCTTTCAGGGCCCGACAAGAAGGGTCTCTGCTTCTAATTGATCTACCAATCGTTTGGCGTAAGTTTCATTGGACTCATCTCCTTGGAGTCTATAAGGAAAGCAGGGGTCTAAGAAACTGACATTCTGTGATAACTAGGGACGGTACATGGCCCAGCAGGAGTCTTGGCTTATACTTAGTGCTCCGATTGTGTTACCATGATAGCTTTGTTTTCTAGCAATGACATGGTAGTTCTGGGGCATTCCACGTTCGCATCAGTATTGTGTCGCCAGCTTGATGGCAGCATCTGTGGCTTCGGTTCCGAAATCAATAAGATGGCTTTGGGCAAGCCACCTGGTTGTCCTTGCAACAGCATCGATGCGAGGTCTTCTGTTACATCGCAGGCGAACCGCGCACCAGAGTAGAGGTGGTCGAGTTGATTGATCTGATTTTTCACGCAATTTCAAGGCGACCAAATCTAAGGCATGATACAGCCGGCCCAGCGTATGCATCGAGGATTTCACGGCCAGATTCGAGATACAAGGAAATGCTTGAAGCATCACATTTAAGGCTTGTGGTCTGGGTTCTGTTTTACTATTGTCATGAATTTGGATACTAAATTGTGTCAATTTTAGCTATTCGCTTTCGCTTTCGCATACCCTAGACTAAACGCCTATCTATTATAAGCAATAAGGAGAACAAAAAGCCAAACTTCAATGATTCAGAAACGTCACCAATTTTTCTGATACCCTGAGGCCTAGACATCTTTGAGCAGGTCCTGTCTTTCATTGGGGCATGGACTTGTCACTGTGAGTACCGTATCATGAGTGCGGCGCATTCGCTACGCTCATCATGATACATGGATAAACAGTGGATTGAGTGCCTTGGTAGCGATCTCGGCCTTCAAACCGACATCGCAGTGACCAAGGGTCCCCACATATATCAAGTATCTCACTATCTACTTTCCTCGACTTTTATCCTCGAATATATTAGCGTTATACAAAACGGGGGCTTTCCATTCCACAACTCAAGGAACGCATCACCCATTACCTACTAACCTAGGTACTTGATGATTCTACGTGATTTTCACAGTCTGATATTGACCTCGTCCCGCACTCTGCAGCTTTCAGTCGCAATACGTAAAGCTCCGAAACAACCTTGTCCTTAAACATAGATGGAAAACAGCTGCTAGGTCAGAGGTAGCCAGTTTCCACTTCTTCTCGCTTCAACAGACACAACACACCAACCACCCTTCAATCAATCATTGAGCTTCGACTGCTTCGATCGAAATAGCATCATTCGTTGCCACAAGGTCAACCTCAATGCTATCCAGTACTAGCAATACCCAACCAAACAGCAGGCTTCAAAGTATCTAATTATTCTGGAAAGGCGCCGTTATTTATTGCCTCTTTGGACTCAATCAGCTTCAATAGTTCCAGCTAATTCGGCGACACCGACGACTATATTAGAATATCATGACCAGCCAACGCAAACCCCTTGTCAGCTTCCTTGGACCGGTCGCCTCCTACACCCATCAGGTGAGATCAAACAGTGGCGAGTTAGCCGATACATGTATGGACTGACTGACTTTGCTTTGTAGGCTGTTCGCCAGGCCTTTTCTGAGGACACCTGGGAATTCCGACCTGCCGTCACTATAGATGGTGAGTAAGAAACCAACCTTGGTCGATGGCGTAGTCATCCTAATGCTTTGTGGCATAGACGTTTTTGACCAAGTTCAAAATGGCCAGGTACAGGCTGGTGTTGTGCCCTTTGAAAACTCAACAAACGGTTCAGTAGTTTTCACCCTGGACAACCTGGCTGATAGAGACAACCGTTATCCGGACATTACTGTCGACGGTGAAACATACGTGGATGTTCACCATTGTCTTGTTGGCCACAAGAGTACCGCACCTGTTGTGGACGAGGTTGCTGAAGGGTCCGGCACTTGCACACCAACAGCGACGGATCCGTCACCTTCTAAACCGAGGTCCAAACCCTTGCACAGTTTGAAGCATATTCAGAGGCTATACTCTCACCCGCAAGCGTTTGGTCAATGTACAGCTTTTATTTCCACCTACCTCAAAGGCGTCGAGATTTTCGAGGTCAGTTCAACCAGCAAGGCAGCCGAAATTGTAAGCAAGGATACTACAGGTACCTGGGCCGCCATTTCCAGTGAGCTCGCTGGTGAACTCCATGGCCTTGATTTCCTGGGCAAATCAATTGAGGACCGGGAGGACAATACCACCCGATTCCTTGTGATCGGAACTAACGCTGCGGGTCCGAAAGATCTGGAGAAGACCAAACAAGTAGTAGCCCAGAAAGGGAGCAAGTCACTTGTCTCTTTTACGGTACCTCACACATCACCTGGAGCTTTGGCAGACGCGCTGAGCTGTTTCAGGGCTTTTAACCTCAACTTGACCAGCATAAACAGCCGGCCAAGCCTTGTTCAACCTTTTCAATACATATTTTTCGTTGAATTCGAAGGCCACAAGCACGATGATCAAGGAGGGCGTGTCAATGGTGCATTAGAAAAGATTAGTCACGTGGCGGAGAGTTGGAGGTGGCTTGGTAGCTGGGAGAGATACGTTTAAAGCAACAATTGATTAGTAGCTTTTTCCAATTTCTGAAGTCTGATACTGACTTCCCTCGGATCGAAGTAAGATAACAACACCATAAGCATACCGATAAATAAAGTGAGTTATCAATCGTAAATGCTTATGAGTTTTCGTATCCACCTTCGACAGTTGATTATCGCACATGAATGAAAGTGAGAATGAACTCCCCGACGGAACCAAGACCTCTGAACTCTAAGAAACTCCCCGTTTTCTGGTGGGGTTATTAGTAGGTGGGCCGGCACGATAAATTGAATCTTGCCTGTGAGGGGCTTGACAATATCATTAGCTGGCTCTTACTACTGTGTCCTGCGATTAATGCTAAGGTATTTCTGTCAGCCTTGATTTTTCTGCGACCCACCTGGTTCGCCACATGTTTAATCTCGCCCTGGCAGGTCCCTTCAGTGCTGTACCTACCTAAAGCTTCTATTTTAAGGAGTCATCCATGGATTACCTAGCACATAGGTACCTATCTAGGTATGTATGTATGTATAACAATGAAGATCATGTTTTTCTGGCTCTAGATGCTCATGCATAACACTATTGGCCACCACGCACTCAACAAACACATCTTCAAACCGGAATAACGGCCGCTTATCAACATCTGCAACTCACCTCATACTTACGTCTTCAACAAGGCCATTCCATGCTTGAGTGCCCCCTGCCAAGGTCTACCTCCACAGAGATACGACTCAATCGCCTAATCTGAGGGGAACGAACCTCTTGTCCATGCTGGGCTTACGGTAAAGAATCCTATTCGGGAACTCGCAGGACACAATTTACAGCAATGGAAAAAGACTCGCGCTCTTAGGGCCGAAAGGATTGGCTTGGATCGGACTGGACCAGGACGCGCGGGGTCGTTTGGACACATTGACCCTTGGACATGCCTCGCAAAGTCGTCAAGAGCAGGGGTGAGACGCCGATGGTCCGAAAGGGCCTTGCGGGATTATGAGATTGTGGGATGGACGCAGAAAGCATCAATAAGAGGCGAGAAAATTCGTTAACTTGGAGACATATCTCGTCCTAGTTGCTGCAGCGGAGACCACTACCAATTATCATGACGCACACACGGCATGCACGACACTCCTCCGAGACCACTAAAAGGTCAGCGTTGGGCCACACACCTGGGATCAAGGTGGGAACCTCTAACCAAGTTGGCTGTTAGCCTACGGACCATCGCTTCAACGTTAAAAATCGGGCGATGGTCCGGAAGCTCTCCAGCAAACTCTGAGTGTACAGTGGGCGAGTCGGATACCTTTTAACTGCTTGGGCTGCTGCTTCTAGACTTGTGGAATTTCCTCTTCTTCTCATCCCTCTTGCTACTACTCCAGCTTGATGTTGAAGCAACAACACCTATCTGCTATATCTCCCTTTTCTTCCTGGTTTTTCCATCCAAAATGGCGTCCCGCCCCATCTTTACTGCCACGCACCCCCGTGCATGCTCCACGGCCTTTGAGCGAGTATGTTGAGTCCCTGAGGTGCCAGTATCATGCTGCCTCATCTCCATGGAATTGGATATCACTTTGCCTATTGGTCGCCTTACTGACAATTTGCTAGGTCTTCATGGCCCGCCGCGATATCCTAGAGAGCGTCCACGAGCCTTTTGGAGATGCCTTTTACTACGGTCCTGAAATCCTCAGTGATCGTTTCAGAAATGACATAGCCACTCGCGAACAGAGCGGCTTCTCTAACAAGACATACAAAGACGTCCTTAACGAGGTCATGGATGCGGGCAAAGATGTTAGTCAATCTCTCCCTCCTTCATGTTCATGCTATCATTTCAACTCCCCGAACTCCCCGCCACAACCCCCACGTCTACAATGAGGGGAACGACACACTAGAGAAGAAGCATGCGCTACAGCCAAGTTTTCTTCGGCAGCTTGTATCTAGCTATCACATTATTATTGTGATAATGCAGCCAGTGAATCCTGTCATACCTCTATCGCGTCACCAATGACACCTCAACGGTTTACACAAGTCGTGAGAGACTTGAAAAATTGACATATCATACTTACAAATTCCCAGGGCAAGCGAATCTTCATCAAGGACATGGCTTACTACCTCATGGCCCCAGACAGCAAGCCTACAAAGGTTGCGCCATCTTTGGGCGAGGAGGAGCCTGGCAACCCCACTGTGTTGCCACTAGAGGTCCTGAAGCAATTCCAATTCACTTTCCTCATCCGCCACCCTCGCCGAGCTATTCCTTCATACTATCGTTGCACAGTGCCACCTCTGGATGAAGTCACAGGTTTCTATGAATTCATGCCAAATGAGGCAGGCTACAAGGAGCTCGTGCGATTCTTTGACTTCCTGATCAAAGAGAACATTGTCGACAAGGATAACCTTGTCGTCATTGACGCTGACGATCTTCTCGATAACCCCGAGAAGACCGTCCGTCTTTACTGTGAGAAGACTGGCATTGATTTCAAGCCGGAGATGCTGGAGTGGAACGAAGAAGATTGTTCTTACGCCACAGCTGCCTTCGAGAAATGGAATGGCTGGCACAACGACGCTATCAAGAGCTCAGCTCTCAGACCTCGCACTCATCACCAGGTATGTTAACGATTTCTTACAATCGCCCACCCTCCCGTGTCCTTCCACCTGCTTGCCTGCAACAACAACCGGTGTTTGTTCGCACTTCCTGTGGTTGGGTGAAAAAAGGCTGACATTGCTAACTAAAGAAGACGTTGACGACCGAGGGCGAGGACAAGGAATGGACTGCCAAGTTTGGTCCCGAGGCGCAGAAAGTTATCCGCAAGACCGTCGAGGACAATGTTGCCGATTACGAGTACCTGAAGCAGTTTGCGCTGCAAATCTAAGTGAAATTAGTTGTGTGCTTGTTCTGCTATTCAAATGTTGGTTTTCTCTTCGGGTTCGGGATTGTTTTGCACTTTTGCCCCATGTCAGATTGGATATTTTACACCCGGTAACGAATTGGGGTTTTGAACGATTTATGAGCGTGATTTCGTTGATAGTACATCTATTATCGTACAACGACTTTGGCAACATGCCACTTGACGAATATATACAAACACCTACATCTACAAGATTTTGCCAACTCTGCTGTGAACAATGTCCTGTTGGATTTTAACCGCCTGATGACATGAATTCCCTAATGGTATTCCCGTATTGATGCAGCCCAAAACACATGTTTTTATACATTTGAACGGGGAAATACCTATGCTGACTCTGTAGATGGTATCTCGGCGTCCTTGGAAGAGGCGGTCTTTGATCCGCTCTCCTTTTCAATCCCGAATTTTTCTTTCGATCATCTAGGCTTTTTCTTAGTCTTGGGGGTTTCCTTCTGTTACTGGCTCCTGAGGCTTCGAGACGTAGGTTGGCTTTTCGAACAGCCCGTGTGTGACATTGCTCGTCCATTCTTGGGCATACTCCTTATCCAGATCATTCGCCCAGCTGACCTTGACATCCACGAGTTTTTTCTCAGCGCCCTCAGCATCTTCAGACAGAACAATCTTATTACCACGGCCAGCACCGCTCAGGACGGTGGCAATATCGGCGATCGAGTTTGGCTTTTGAGCGTTCAGAGCGATACCACGCTCTTCTTTTGTGCGAATGGGCCGATAGTTCTTGTTACCCTTCTTCTCCTCTTCTTCGATTCTCTTGCGGTCGGCAGCAGTGAACTCCTCGGGGCGCTTGTATCGGAAATCGGCGTCCCAGACCACCTCATGTAGGTGCTTCAACTCGCGCAGTTTTTGGAAGACGGAGCGACCGATGGACCCTTGACCGGCGGGGAAAGCGATATGGGCAAAGGGCGACCAGTAGTCTTTGCGAAGTTTGGGGGGCTTTGTCTTCTTGCCATTGAATGGAAGCTGCTTGAGATCATGGAAGCCCTACAGACAACGTGTCAGTCCATTGATCCGTTCACATATCTTCACAGGGAACTAAACCCACATCGAGCGTCTTGTTAAAGCTGTAAATAATCTGATCTGTCCTTCTGTGTCCGAATACCCAGATGTCCTCACCATGACCCTCAGGTGGAGGAAAGCCAAGGCCCTTCTTCTTCTTGCCAAAGTGGCCGTGTCGCACCCATATCCGTACGTAACTGGGCAATTGGCCCAGTCGAGATGTCGGTGCCGTGTTCATGGTCGCCCGCTGTGAGGTTGAAATGGTCTTGATAATGGGTCTATCTGGAAAAAATCCCCAGTATCATCGGCTCAATCACGGGCGATCGCGGGGTCACGTGAACCAAGACCAAGAATTAATCTAGAAGATTGCTATTTTGAATGATTTCAGCCAACATGTGCTGTGCTGCATTCAATCGTTAACCATAAGATCAAGATATCAGGGACTCTTATTGGCACCGAATCCAAACTGCCGTGCAGTAGCCCATCTTCTTCTTTCGCACTTTCTTCTCATCATACATCATCAGAAGTTGGTAAAATAACAGTAACTCCTCCGCACTAACAGTCTTGACTGCCAATTACAGTAAGCCACATGCGGATCTCTTGCTATAAAACCGTATGATAAGATAGGAAACGGTTGGCCCCACCTGCCCACTCATAATGACTGCTGAACTTGACTGTTGTGACGTAGAAGAGACGGGAAGCTCCCAGAAGCTGGCCGGTTAGGCTGGAAACTTCCAAGTGCTTGTCTTGAAACTACTTGATCTTGCCATAACCTACCATTGAAATCGAGATACTTCACGTCGGACGATGCAATCCGCTGGAGGCTTCTAGAGAATAGCCTGATTCTTGTACGAGATCCACCCAGTTTGTGAATAAATTCACCTCTTGATCCCGAAGCTGCCAAACTTGTTTCTTCTTCTGCAGTAATCAAGATACCCCACTACAGCAAACAATACACCACTACCTAATCTACCTAACAACAGCCCTTCCCCTACACACCATTCATTGGGCTTACAATTACACGAGTACATATTCGCATTTCTTTACTTGTTCAAGTCCATTCATCTATCACTCTGATTTTACAAACTATTCACAACCGCCATCATGAATAGTCGCATGGACTTTACAGACCGTGCCCAAAAGGCCGTGGAAGATGCCATGGCCTTGGCTGAGCAATACGGTCACTCTCAGCTTGTCCCAGTTCATCTCGCCGTCTCTTTGCTCGACCCTCCCGCAGATCCTTCAAAGGACCAGCAGAACGGTCCTCCACCCACCAGCACACTCTTCCGACAAGTGGTTGAACGAGCACACGGCGACCCTCAGCTCTTCGACCGAGCTCTCAAGAAAACACTCGTTCGACTTCCTAGCCAAGATCCACCACCCGAGCATGTTTCTCTGGCGCCCCAATTCCACAATGTGCTAAGAAAGGCCATGGAACTGCAAAAGGTGCAGAAGGATACCTACATTGGCGTGGACCATCTTATTACCGCCCTTTCTGAGGAATCAACCATTCAAGGACCTCTGAAGGAAGCCAACGTCCCTAAGGCTAAGCTGATCCAAGAGGCAGTGCAAGCCATCCGGGGAACCAAGCGAGTCGACAGCAAGACCGCTGATACTGAGGAGGAAAATGAGAACCTGGCCAAGTTCACCATCGACATGACCGAAATGGCAAGAGAGAAAAAGATGGATCCCGTTATCGGTCGAGAAGAAGAGATCCGTAGGGTTGTTCGAATCTTGTCCCGACGAACCAAGAATAACCCTGTCCTCATCGGTGAGCCTGGTGTGGGAAAAACCACCGTGATCGAAGGACTTGCTCAGCGAATCGTCAACCGAGATGTGCCCGACAACCTGAAGTCGTGTAAGCTGCTCTCACTTGATGTGGGTGCACTTGTCGCTGGCAGCAAGTACCGAGGAGAGTTCGAAGAACGAATGAAGGGTGTTCTGAAAGAGATCACTGAGTCCAAGGATGTGATCATCTTGTTTGTCGACGAAATTCATCTTCTGATGGGCGCTGGTTCATCTGGTGAGGGCGGCATGGACGCTGCCAATCTTCTAAAGCCCATGCTTGCCCGTGGCCAGCTGCACTGTATCGGTGCCACTACCCTCGCCGAATATCGCAAGTATGTCGAGAAGGATGCTGCTTTCGAACGTCGATTTCAGCAGGTCATCGTCAAGGAACCTAGTATTCCTGAGACTGTTTCCATTCTTCGAGGTCTCAAGGAGCGATACGATCGACACCACCGTGTTACTATCCTCGACAGCGCCCTGGTTGCTGCTGCTAATCTGGCTGCTCGTTACCTCACATCGCGACGACTACCTGACTCTGCTATCGATCTTGTTGATGAGGCTGCCGCCGCTGTTCGTGTTGCTCGAGAATCTCAGCCTGAAATCATTGATTCTCTCGAGCGAAAACACAGACAGCTCATGATCGAGATCGCGGCTCTTGAAAAGGAAAAGGACGAGGCATCTCAGACACGTCTTGCACAAGCTCGCAAGGATGCCAAGAACGTTGAGGAGGAGCTGCAGCCCCTTCGCGAAAAGTATCAGGCTGAGATCAAGCGCAGCGAGGAAATCCACCAAGCCAAGTTGAAGCTTGATGATCTTGAGAAGCGACTTGAAGATGCGATGAACAATTCTGAGCACGCCAAGGCTGCCGATCTCAAGTATGGTGCCATCCCCGAACAGGAGGCGGTTATCAAGGAACTTGAGGCTCGCAAGGCTGCTGCAGATGCCGCTCTCAACGCTACCGCAACTACTGATGCCGGGGGTGCCATGGTCACCGATATCGTCACCGCAGACAACATTAACGAGATTGTGTCCCGATGGACTGGCATTCCTGTTACGCGTCTGCGTACTTCTGAGAAGGAGAAGCTCATCCACATGGAAAAGGTGCTTGGCAAGGTCGTCGTTGGTCAGAAGGAGGCTGTCGGATCTGTCGCCAATGCTATCCGGCTTCAGCGTTCTGGTCTTAGCAACCCCAACCAGCCACCAAGTTTCTTGTTCTGTGGTCCTTCTGGTACCGGAAAGACTCTTCTCACCAAGGCTTTGGCCGAATTCCTGTTTGACGATGCCAAGGCCATGATCCGTTTCGATATGTCTGAGTATCAGGAGCGACATGCACTCAGCCGCATGATTGGCGCGCCACCCGGTTATGTCGGTCACGACGCCGGTGGTCAGCTTACCGAGGCTCTTCGTCGCAAGCCATTCTCAATCTTACTTTTTGACGAGGTTGAGAAGGCAGCCAAGGAGGTCCTCACCGTGCTTCTCCAACTGATGGACGACGGCCGTATCACCGACGGGCAAGGCAGAGTCGTTGACGCCAAGAACTGCATCGTTGTTATGACCTCTAACCTAGGTGCAGAATACCTTGTCCGACCAGGTGTCAAGGAGGGCCGTGTTGACTCTGGTACTCGAGAGTTGGTTATGAACGCCCTTCGCAACTACTTCTTGCCTGAGTTCCTCAACCGTATCAACTCAGTCGTTATCTTCAACCGCCTGACGCGCAAGGAGATCCGCAAGATCGTCGACATTCGCCTGGCAGAAATTCAGAAGCGACTCGAAGACAACGGCCGTAAAGTATTTATCGACGTGTCAGACGAAGCGAAGGATTACCTTGGAAACAGCGGTTACTCGCCAGCGTACGGTGCCAGACCTTTGTCTCGTCTCATTGAGAAGGAGGTTCTTAACCGTCTTGCCATCCTTATCCTACGTAACAACATCCGCGACGGAGAGTACGCACGCGTTGAGCTCATTGATGGCAAGATTGTTGTTCTTTCTAATCACTCCGATAGTGAGCTTGGCGAGGATGATGATATGATAGATGAGGAGGATGCAGTTGACGAGTTGGTGGACGATATGGATCAAGACATCTACGATTAAACGAAAAACAAATATTGTAAGGTGTGTTCTTAAGCAGTGTTATATGGGACTGATGGTTATTTTCTGAACGAGTTTGATGATTTCATGACGGAGTTAGGGTAATTATGCCAAAGTTTGCGCTTAAATTCATGTACTTAATTAGGTGTTCATACAATGCAAACAAAAGTTGAATCAATATGTCGTTTCCAATATGTGATATAACAGCATTTTATTTCCATCGCGGAAATTACCAAAGCCGCAACCACGTCTGGTCTATTCTGACTATTAGCCATGTTAATTTATAAACATCATTTTATCTATTGCTACACCCAGGGGTAAGATCGCGCTCGAGTCTTTAAAAGTTTATGCTGGGCCAAGGAAGACAGGGCTCTCGCCGATCCACCCAAAATCGTCAATGATCATGGACCAGTCGACTCCTTGAAGGGGATCAATAGAGTTGTCTATAATCTGGTCCTGGCCGTCGTTGATATTTGGAATAGCTATAACACTATTACTTTTGTTGGTGTTTGAAATATTGGCTTCTAGTAACGCATAAGTCAAAGGGGACGCATCCAAGGTTAGTTCAACTTACCGTAAACTTCAATGCCTTTCTGCACGCTGTCTGTACTATTCCTGGCCTCCTGCAAAGCCTCTTTGAATTTTGCAAGACACCAGTACGATGTTGCAGCTCCAATGCGGTCAGGCCATGCACCAACAGGTATATCCCATTTGGGCAAAATGTGCCTGGCTGACCAGAATGTCTCGAGTACAACGGATCCACGTACTGGCAGGTCATTATCGCGCACTGAGCAGGTTCGAAGCACAGTCAGGATTTGTGCCACGACTGCATCGGCGTCTGAAGACGAGATATGCGGTGGGATGGCTTTGGAGTGTAGTGTGGACATGAGGATACAGCAGGCATCCATAGCAGCGCGGTAGATCCAGTGGGTGTTGTGAGTCAATAGTCCGGATGTCGACTCAAGAGTAAGGGCTGTGTTTATGAGATTCTGTGAGGTGTTGTAGGCACGAAGGGTATTGATGGTAAAGTTAGGACGTTGGTCGGGAAGTGAGACGAAATAGTAGGTCTGCACTTCGAGTTGAGCGATGAGAATTATAAGCCGGGAGCACTCTAAACCTGGACTATCAGTGATCTTCAGCTCTTCATCCATCGTTCATTTGTGCGCACCTGTATCAACATGAGTAACGAGTGGTCTTAGAAGCTCAAACTCATCTTCCCAAGTCTTAACGACTGTTTCAGGAACCCCGTTATTTGACAATATCTGTGCTGTCATAGCGGTATGTAGTCGATTTGAAAATTTCTGGAGCTCGAACAGAGTCATGAGTTCGGGTGCGAGAGTGTCTTTAACGATATCCCTGCATCGAGTGTCGTTGTGCTGAAGGAATGGCGGTGGGTGCCCGTTGCAGACAGCGGCCCTATCCACGTTGTTAATAACTTTCATCGTGCCTCAAGGCCTCAACAAACCTCTGCGCCAAGATACAACAGAAAATCCAGGTTATTGACGCCTCGTAGTCTGTACATGTCATGTGCTGGCGTCCGCCTATCAAAAAGTTGGGGTGGGATCCTCGGCCAGTATGTAGTCCTAGGAGCATACACGCGTTGAGGGCGCTACTAACAAATGTCGGCGATGGATCTGTGGCAAACCTAATGGTTGGGAATGGCCAGCTGCATATAATCAATAGGACATGGATCGTTTCTATATCTAACGCGACAGCTCGAAGTAGGCCCCAGACATCGCGGTTAAGAGTATCAAGTAGTGATGTTACGATTTGCCCACTCTTGGCGTATCTGCGACAGGCAGTGAATATGACTGTCCAAAAGAGAGTCGGTGACGCTTCGAAGCATTCGTCCGGGTCCTTTTTTCTCAAGATGGGTAGATATGGATGAAAACATTGCAAGTATCTAGAGTTGTTAGCTCGATTATCAATGTGTGAAACTTAGGGGGTCTCACTTCTCGAAATACCAATCAATGTCCTGGCCAGACACCACCTGCCCGTTTATTACACGGGATTTTGTTGGTTCCGTCTTTTGTATCAACGGTACCGCTGGCGTAAAAGACTCGGACTGTTGCGGGCTTTGCAGGTGATTTGACAGCGGAAACACAATATTGTTGACTGAAGGCGTTGCTGTAGGGAGCACAGCAGTGTGGCTTTGGGAAATTGGTACCGGTTCTGCGCTGTTCTTGGGATGAACAACTTCTTTGATGGATCTCAGTTCCTGTTCTAATAATTCAAGTTTGCTGTGCAAAGTCAACATTGAGAAACCTTTGAGCTGTGATGACTATGAGTTTGTCTAAATAAATGGTTCAGTTACCTTCGTCTTGTGACTCTTTTATGCGATCTATCGTACACACAAGATATTTGGAGCTTGGCGCATCGTTGACATGGATGTCCTGCCACAGGACTTGCTTTACACCGAACCTATTACAGACTCAGGGTTAAATTGTACTCAGCCCAACTCAGCCCAG
Source organism: Fusarium palustre (assembly GCA_014899045.1). Taxonomy (NCBI): domain Eukaryota; kingdom Fungi; phylum Ascomycota; class Sordariomycetes; order Hypocreales; family Nectriaceae; genus Fusarium; species Fusarium palustre. The sequence goes on along the minus strand of JAAVUH010000117.1, from coordinate 12,787 downwards.
GCAACTCACTTTTGAATCACGACAACTGATGCAAGCCACATTTCGTCTAATCTTACTCTGTGGCGAATCTGGCGCTTGTGATGGACCTGGGCCAGATGTCGACGCGGGTGACTCCTCGGAGGATGGTGTTGGGGCCATTGGGTTGAATTATGCCCCGAAACGGTCCATTCATGAACGTTCAGAGTGCACGTTATGAGTGTCCAGTGCGACAATAAAATTGGATTAACACGAGTTATTAATTTGTTATAAACTTGTATTCTCTTAGGATATTGATAAGTCAGAGGAGCTATGGTCGTTGGTCCCTCCAGCTCTCAGATGTCTTAATGTAGTCTGACGTCACGTGCGCCAGGGAATGTTTAGACAACGCACCTACCTTTTGTCAAACGTGCCAAACCATAAATCAACTGCTTCTAGAACCCTAAGCAAGAGAGAGAAACAAGCGGGAAACGATCATGTACAAAGTTTTGAAGTATTAGTTTTGTGACTACCTACTCTCCTATTCTACTTTGTTAAGGAACTGATTAATACATCAATTGCATCGAGCATGTGCCTTTTGTTACTTTGAGTGAGCCTTGTTTTGCGTAGTCTCCTTTGTAACTCCGACGGGTGCTCTATCAGACTTCAGCATGACGCTGATCAACTTCCACAAAACCCAAGCGAAACCAATCGTAACAGCAATAGCTGTGCCTGACCTAATGGAACCTACCCCTTCATCATCAAGCACGGGTACTGTGACTCTGTTCATGAGTCTGCTGCCACCTTCTGATTGAGGATTGGCATGCCAAAAGACGGTGTTGCGAGGGAACAAATCATCATATCCCACATGCAGCCTATCAAATGGACTTTCTAAGGTCCCTTCTTCTGAGGAGCATGCCCAAAAGACTGCGGGATAAGGTATCTCAATCTCGACTTGGCCACTCGCCGAGGGCTTGAGGTACCGTAGGTGGAGCGGGATTTCAACGCTCCATGGCTGCTCTGTAGTAGAATCGGGCGGCGCGAGACCTAGAAGAATGTTGGAGCCCCACGTCTCTGTAGTATATGCTGGGGCTTCCAAGTCAACAGGGAGAGTTGTATATCGCAAAGCGGTAAGGTTCTTGGACGCCAGGAACAAGTCATCTCCTAGTTGATACCGATCCGCAAAAATTGTCTTGGGCAGTGTCAAGAACGCGTAGGGTGCGCACTCGCCATCGGGGCTTGGAAGCTTGTTGGAGTTGAAGCTAAGTTGTAAAGTTGGGTGAAGTCCTGTAGGCGTGAGAAACTTGGAGTTGAAGGCCAATCCATCTCGACGATGTCGGGCAGGAAAAGTAAAAATGGTTGGTGAAGGCTTCTTCTGGTCGCCAAGCACAGACAACACGCCAGCAACTCCAAGCTCATTCTCCTTCATGTTCGGCTGCGATCGATCGTTGACGAAAATGCCAACCTCTACTCTCCTCGCGGTAGACGCAGGGACTGCGACAGTTTGAGGTCGAAGAGGCCATAGTGCCGAGACGACAAGAGCATTGGCAGTCGTGTCAAAAGACAAATCCAGGGAAGTAGCCGTCAATAGGCTACGTAATCGAGCGTTGCAAACTGAATCGAGCTCGGGACAGAATTCTTGAGAGCTAGTGGTTATGAAAGAATGCAGGTCCTCAAGTGCTTGGTAGAAAGAAAAACTAGGGGAAGCGGAGGTGCTTTGCTGAAATTCGGTGAAGGCCTGTCGCTAATTAGTGGTTGTCAAACAAGTGAGGTGAGAGAGCTTACCTCTGGCTTGGAACAGTCTAGTGGACCAAATCTCTGAAGCCAACTACAAAGTTTTGTTCTGTCACGGCATATCAGTATAATAGCTTGGAGGTCCCAGGTATAGATAGACAACATACGGGTTGCAGGAGTTGGGCGAGACAGGAGTAGCATAGACGTGGAGTCCCGGTGAGATACGTGAGGTGAAAGGGTCCATTGTCTCCAACTTGAGAGGGCTGGCCCATCTAACATGAAGGGCTTCATACTCTTGGAGTATGTCGGTGAGCTCACCAGGCAGCTCACTGAACGGGATAGTGAGCTTGTCCTGACGAACTGTCTCGATCTGAGGCCCTAATAGCCCAGCATCTTGGTTATCCAAGGCCTCAGGATCAAGAGTGTAGTCGTTGTGGATGAAAGTCACGCGCTCACGCATGATGTCGGGATATGTTGCGTGCTGTATACCTAGATATAGATGGGGATACAGTTCAAGGCAGAGCTAACTAGGTATGGTAGAGAGCTATCGAGACAACTTGTCGCGTGCCAACTGGCCTATCGGAGAAAACCTTGACCAGGTCTAGATTTCTCTCGTTATGTTATGCACAGTCTAGACAGTTGAATAGAACGAGGCCTTTCTGCCCCAATTAGTATGTGGCTGCTTTTTTGGTATTGAGCTCGGTAGGCGTTTCGGGTGGCAGATAGCGATGGGAGGTGACGTTGGTTTCGCTGGTTGGTCAGAGCTCCTGGAGTAACCTACACGTGCACTGTAGGGGAGTCAGGCACTGGCTGGGTGTCATCCAATACCTAGGTTAGTAGGTAATCCCAGGCAGCTGTCATTATGCGCTAAACTCATTTGGGGACCGAAGCCTAGTCCGATCCGTCTCAACTGCCATTAATGTGAAGTGCCCTATGCCTTGCGCCTGCCCACCCGACTATCTCGGTCACGAATTGAAGAAAGTTGCTGGTCCATCCCGTCAATTTAGGTTGTTTCTTCCCTTCTGTCTCATAATTTGTCACCGTCGAGATGACAACGCGATAGAGACCGGTACTTCTTACTTCTACATACTTACATATTACTATGCCTTTGTGAAGCGAGACCCACGATCAAGATATTTCCTGCGACACTCCAGTTGATACGACACGACGATTACAAGAATGCTCACTCAAAATTGAACCAGTAATCACTGTATCGTGATACGATCGTGAAAACCATCAATAGTGATGTCACGAGATTGATGCATTGAAGTCTGCCAAACGTCGCAAGCGAGTCGTATATTCGACGCCATGGCCGACCACCAACCCTATGTTACTATTCGTTCTCGGAGGCCAGTCGAAGGCCCAGGCTCGAGAAGTACTGGTTCCCTTATGGTGTGTTCAAGCATTAATTCCAGTGTTCAAGCATCCGCACGACTTACACAAGAACTCTCAGGCTGCATCTGGTGGAGGGGATCACTATGCCAGATCCGCAACACATGACACAAGCCGTACAAGTTTCCATATGAAACATATCGGTCAATTTGCCCAAAGGCTTGAAGATGTTGGTCTCTCCTGTTCGCCGTAAAATCACCATTCAAGCTCACTCATTCGCACTCAGTCCGCTACTCGTGCGTTTCCTAATCGCGGAAGGTCCTCGGCTAGGTACAACAATGTCCAAGTGTTGCTGCTGCACTGGAATTCAGATGATCTTTTTGTGATACCCGAGCTGGAGGATCTCGAGAAGTGTCTAAGCGAGGATTATGGCTTCAATACTGACATCTTTGCCATCCCTTCCGAAAACTCCCACCTCGAGTTAATGATGCGCATTTGTCAACTGATCAAAGACCATGAATCCCAAGATACATTATTTATTGTGTACTACGGCGGGCACGCCAGAATCGACGAATCTAGGCAGAGTACCTGGTGCGCGTAAGTCATCAGCTGCTAACATGTGTAAAGAAGTTCCTGACAATTCTTAGGACGCGAGAAGCGAACTCTCCGTGGCTCCAGTAAGACATTCTAAGTATACGCAACTTTCGTTTCTAACTTTCGTGTAGATGGTCTGCGATCCAGACTCTCCTCGAGCGGTCATTATCTGATGTTCTCATTCTACTGGATTGCTGCGCCGGGGCCGCAAGTGCGACTTTTCCTAGTGGCGCCAGCATTACTGAGACTATTTCAGCCTCGAGTTGGGATGCTATCGCTCCGGACCCCGGGCGTTACTCCTTCACCAATGCTCTTATTGAAGTACTTCAGGAGTGGAGGGTTCGTGCCTTCTCTGCCGCCATGCTCCATGCTGAAGTCCTCGCTCGATTAAAACATCCCCGGCCCATCACCATCAACGGCAAATACTTCGAAGCACGCTCTACCCCTGTGCACTTCATGATGACTTCCAATCACAAAGCGCCTAGTATCGAAATGTCTCGCATGTCTCGTGGCGACAACCTACCCTCCCCCGAGTTGACACCGGTACCTGAGATAGCCCGTGAAACAGGACGGGCAGCTGATTCTGCACCTGTCTCGCAAAATGACCACATGTTCACCGAACCTAACGAAGACACTCCTCACGTCATGATTTCTTTGGCATTGGAAGATGACCAGAGGCTTGACATCAACGCATGGGAGCAATGGCTGGGAGCCTTTCCTGCCATGGCCAAATACGTCAAGGTACAAGGCATTTTCAAGAGTCATTCGATAATGCTTCTTGTTTCCATGCCGGTATCTATCTGGGATCTACTCCCAGAAGATCATGCGACATCTTTCGTCGCGTTCATCCGTTCCAACAACCTTATAGCTCAAAAACCCCGAAACCAATCAGTGCCAACTTTGGTTCCTGCAAACCGCTATCCTACCGAAAACGACAGTGTATCGTTCATGTCCGATGTTTCTGGCACGACGTTTGCGCCTACAGAGATGACGGGACGAACCGGTCAACTGGGAGCTTTTCGAGATCCTACGTATGGCAGGCAAAGCGGCTCTGTAGCGAGAACACATCTTTCACCTAGTCAGCAAGTCTCGCCCCCTCACATGCTAACACAGCCTGCGTCGCCATCTCAGAGCTTACCACAACGACCCATGAGACCCATACTCTCAGCAACGTCACTTACCACATTAAATAGGCAACAATCATCATCATCTCTGGGAGGTGATAGAAATCTAACGCGGCAGATGATTATGAACCAACAGCAAGCTCTACGGCGCACAACGTTTGGGGTTGAGGCTCCAGAACCCAAGAAGTTTTCTCCTCATGTTGAAAAGCGTCTTGAAGAGTATTATCAAACCGAGCCATTGCCAAATGATGGTCAGAAGGCATTCTTTGCATCAAATTTGGGCGTAGAACCTTGGCATGTAGAGGTCTGGTTTCATCATAGAAGAGAAAAGGATGCATTCACCCAACGTTTTGCAACCCTCCAAGTCGAAGGTTCTAAAGCTCAGGCCCACGAAGGGCCACGCATGATCTTACCATCAAACCTTGGTGAACTCTTGGACATATCAATGCCCGGGCAGAGCATCATACTTGATCTTCGAACTTCAACAGAATATCAAAAGTCACATATCAAGGGTGCGATACACTTTCGTGCCCCTCAATCCTTCTTACGCCCAGCATCTTTGGATATGGTCGAGCGCGTCTTTGCCGACGCACAGAGCAGGAGAACATTCTCGCGATGGCAGCACGCCATCTGTATCATCTTCTACTCACGCGGCCTTGACCACCCATGGGAATGCCCCTCTGCGGAGATATTGCTCGAAAAACTCTCGGCTTGTGGCTGGCGCGGACGCTGCTTCATCCTAAAAGGCCATTACCGAGAATTCAGTGACTCTTTCAGCAAGCACATCCACCGCGCACAGGATATAGACTCTGAAAGTGCTCTATCCAGTTTGTCGGTTAGCAGCAAAGGCGTGTCGGGCAACGAGAGAGAGTTTGTTGAGTTATTCGCTCGACTGCAAAAAGAGGAACATGCGTCACATCTTGGCTCTTTCCCTGGATACGACGAAGAACGCTCTACGGCACTAGCAGAACAGGAGAAAGTACTAGAGACCGAGTTCCAGAACCACTACCCTGCGCTATTTAAGAAAGCACAGGACGCCCATGGTGTTGGGAGATCCGACAACGAAAGCTTCGTCACTAAGGCTCAAATGGTGGAATATTTAGATCGTGGGTTAACAAAGATTCGAGACGCGCATATTCCACAGGCTCCAGCCACTGTCTATGAACCAGAGTATTCTAAGTTGACAGCTGAGAGTTATCGTGAGCAACCAAATGTGAATAGGGAATCAGACGAGTATGTCGAGGTTGGCCGAGGAGACGAAATAGTACCTGATGGAAACCTACAAACCACGAACAAGGGCAAAGACATTCGGGTAATGGCGTCTCCCGAAGAGATATCCCGAAGGGGGCGTGGGGGAGGTATTTTGAACAAAGTATTCCGGAGGACATAGCATAAAATGTACACAGGATTTATGGTTGATGATACATATGGTCTTGAACCAACAATGGGAGTTGTTTCTTGGAGATGCAATAGATGTTCAAATATGGGATTGCTATGGGGCGATAGTCATGCATGGCTTTGGGTGAATATGCCTCCTTTATCGCACTTGTGATCTCTATTCCAGTGTGCTTAGGCTGACTCTAGACGGCCAAGATGGTATAGATAAGACATATACTACGGTTTATACTGCAAGTCTTGGTAGACTTCAATCACAGCTACCATCATTAGAGCCACGATCAAGAAAGTAGTCATGGCTAGTAGGCACAACGAGACGAGGTGTAGAAAATAGTTTCGCGACACGTTCACAGTCTTGGGTTTATGTTCAGTGGTGTTTAAAACTGTACCAATGCACATCGTTTCTACCACAAGGAACACATTTCCATGCGGATAGGTACATGAAACAATGATAAACGTAATCCATGAACATAGAATACATTCATCATTATCATCTGTTTAGGTACCCTATAGCGTCACGCTGGGTTGGGTAACAACGATCGTTGGGTACGTACCTGTAGATAGTATCACAAAAGCTACTTACCTAAACACCACAACATATGTACGTCTCAGGTTTCATGATATCTATTCAGGCAAATCACCTTAGTCTTTACTGCGTTCCACGCTTCATCGTCAGATTTTGCTTCAGTAGCACAAGCCCAGATACAGCAGCTGGTGCCGTTGTGTAAAGCGGCAAGACCTCGTTTTCACGCGGCCTACCGGTGAAGCCAAACCGCCACTGGCAATAATTGCATCCGTGTGTGGAACTCGACGAGTAAGCGGACTGCCCAATAGAGAGCTTGTCGCGACTTTCCAGAAATTGAGGTTCCCTGTGTGACGCAGGACAGATGGCGTACAGGAGAGCAAAGTCAGGAAGGTATCTCAAAGAAAGCACAAGAGGACTTTTTGGGCCACGGCAGAGAGTGACACAGATATGACAGTCAGTTTATTAGGTGAGACTTTGTCAGGGGATAATAGTTAGACGTAGCACTAACGTTAGTTAGTAATAAGGTCGATCAGAACGATATGTGCAGGCGACGAGTAATGAAATTGTGCATCAAGACGGAAAGATTCGTTTCCGTGGGCAATGCACAACTAACCAGTCTAACACTTATTACCTGTCGGCACCTAATGTTGATGCCGCCCTTGTTCCTTTGCCTGCGGGGCACCTGAACCTACCTATATCTGATCAATCAATAATTATCGCTGCACTGCAGAGTAGCATACCACGGTGAAGTGGTTTCCAAGGCCAGCATGAGCTCTGACTATTCTAGTTGAGGCGAGCGATCCACATTACCGTACGACGGAGGCAAACGCAAGCACAACTACATAAGTAACTTATGAATAAAACATATGTACATATTTTAACAAGCACAAATACCCATACATAGATGGAGTAACACACCAACAGTTGGCAAGCAAAACTCAAAGGTGTTGAAACAACTATCTAGAAAGATTATTGTAGCGCAGCCTCTTGTACCTGAACAGTAAGTAGTACTATGCTGTAGAGTGGGCACATAATATAGGTAGTTATTATTATTCATCAACCACTACCACCACCACCACCATGATCCGAGATTGGCGCGCGGAGCACAGAGCCCGGCTTAAGAAGAAAAAATGGCCGACTAAGAGACCGAACCGGGGAAAAGGCCCGTGGTCTGTATGTAAGCCACGGCCACGGCGGCTCAAGATGGGTTTGGCGGCCGTCTGACAGGACGCTTGGGCCGACCAATCCAGGGTATTGTATCGTATCAGGGCCCTTGACAGCCATCCTTTGTTTGTTTGTTTGAAGTTGACGTGTGCTAGGTTGACGAAAACGATACTATATAACCACTCTGTATGCACATCCTGTCATCGAGGTGGATCTCATTGGGTCGCAATTGAAATGACCCTGAATGTAGTTGCTTTTTGGCCGCCAATTGTATCTACATATGTTGGGCTGCATCGCCTACAACGTTGAAATAAGGAGCCAACTGGTTTAGAGTGAGATGCTCGTATAAGGTCCAATGCCCCAGAGTATACTAGTCTCGAACTTTCTTTGATCATACCCACCAATCTCTAGGCCACAATAGGTAACGACTGTCAGGTTAACGCATGCCTTCCTATCTAGGTTCAAGTCGCTATTCGTCCGTCGGCAATAGTGATCAATACTTGGCTACATAGTAATGGGCTCAACAGAGATGGGCATTCTCAGCAACCAGGTGTATGCGATTGTCGACGGTGAAAGGCAAACGATAGTGTCAACAAGACAACGCAACGTGATGGGTTAAGCAGAACGACAGAAGAGGGGGAAAAAAGAAAAAGAAAAGAAAGGATTATGAAACTTGTTGTCATGGCCCCATCGACCGTTATGTGTCGTTTCTGTGCTTCGCTGTACGTCAGTTTATGTGTGTATATCTCAACTGTTTCTCAAACGTAGTTGACAAGGACTAGGTGGGCTGCTAGTCATATGTCACATAAGTATATAGAGACAACAAGGATGGCTTGTAGAAAGAGAAGATCAGATAACCCCGACGAGACTAAACAAAATCGATCTGGGAGGAAACAAAATTGACGACTTTGGAAGGTATTCGTAACTCGACAGACGACATAGAAGCAACAATCAGTTGCCGCTTGTGAAATTGTGCACCATCCATGATGCTACTCCTTCCATATCATCGACCGTGATTACCTACCTACCTGAGTAGACCAGTCAGGGTCAGTAGCCCATGATTTATTGCATAAATCATGGTATTATGACGCCTCTTGTGCAGCTCCTTATGCATGCATGAATAAAAATCAAAAGGTTTTGGCCACAGCTTGCGTTGCGCAGCCTGCGATGATGCACTGATGTCCTGATATCCTTGATAACCTAGGTTCAACAAAATCTGAGTGCGACCTCGGGGTAACCACCATTCGATGTAGGCGGGGTGATCCACTGCCGTACTGAGGTGAACCAAGGCACCGAGAATTAACTCATATTGCGATTTTACTTTAAGACCACCAGCAATTTTTCCTGGATTTAGACCATTGAATTGATTAGCTCGTCTCAGTCCATTTGGACGAGCCCAACCTTTGAGTTCGATGTTACTGGAGAAGCCAGACGCAGGGGATCCAATGTAGCAGTTGATCCATATGGTCCTACCGATGAGGGTCTTGAGTCGCTAGGGTAGCCCCTGCACAAAGAGACATCATTCACCGTAGTGGATGTTTTAGGACACAGCCAAGCGTTCTCGTGGACCATGTCGTCTTCTTCGTCGCGGTGTCAACTGGCCATGATGGGCGAGTCATGCTGGGAACTTTGCTTTGCAGAATTTCCCTTCGCCTGCACGGAATCTTTGTAGCGCAATTCACGTTTGATCAAGGTCGATGCTAACATGTGAGCGTTATATCAACTACCAGACAAGTAGTCATGATCCGAGGTTACTGCTAAATTTAAATTTACATAAGCAACTCGTGCTCCTCCAAGGTGTCTCCATGGATCAATACACAACTCGGAGGATTTGAACAGAAATATCACCGTCACCGCTTTTCTTTGTGTAGCAGTTTGACAATGTTGCAACAAGTAACATCGTGCAGCTAGTGCATAAGGGGTTGTACCGCTTGCCTTATAGCATTTTTAGGTAGGCAATCTAGCCTATGAAATATCTCTGGCTATACTGGAGGAAAATGATAGTTGGATTCGTCAATTCAGCTGTCAATGTATTTGGTCGGATGTCGTTGACGAAAGACTTGCAGCCTTCGGAAGGCTGACGTTCGACAAAACCAGTGGTGTTGTCTGAAGGGCATCAGAAATACGATGGAAGAAACTGCTGGTCACCGTATGTTCTTCTTCTCGAGTATATCTAATATTATGTGCGAAGCCGTTGAAGTGGCTGGCTGCCAGTACATGCAGGTCATGGTGATGGATGACAACTTGGCAAACGCGAGATAAGCGATGGCGTTGTCGTGAAGGATACCCAATCGGTTGGGCTTTAGCAGCATTCGATCCTGACCGGTGGCGGCAAGGGGCGACATTAGTATGGTATGATGTTGTGGATAGACATATTACTTTTTGCATTCTGGAGCACAGTAACAATGCCAGGACTTGGCACATCCGATGAAGAACGCCGCCACGTTGTTGAGATAGTATTTTGAGACTCGTGGACTATGCCGTGCCACCGCTCCAGATCTGGTATAACGAAACCGATGAACACATGCAAGGCGGTGAGTCTTGATAATTTCCTCGACCTGAACGGCACTTTACCTTGCGACGTGTGCTTACCGATCGTTGGCAGACGCAGAATGGATGGTGACACAGAGATGAGACTGGGGTGTCCCGCAAAACATGTCAAAATACAGATCTGCTCGGCGTCAGATTCTCTAGCTTTCTTACGATTCGCCAGTTTCGAGGCCCACAAAGACCCAGGAACTGGAAGGCATACCGGGGGGGCCCTGAAAGCCCCTCCCGACCAACGGGCTCTGCCGCTGGGATTCATTGTCGGTTGTGACCTCCGACAAGAGAGTGATTGGAGGTTTTTAAACAAGACAGGCCAGGGTGTCGGGTAAGGTACGGTTCTTTTCCTAGTGTAGGCCATCTTGCGAGCGTATCCCTGACGCACCCGTCTGTGACCATCTTGGTTTGGCGCCGAGAAGGTGAGCAAACGGCGAAATGGATATGCATCGGTCACATACAGGACTTCGAACAAACGATTGAGGTTGTCTCACTCCGGGTGAGATGTCAAGAAGGGTCTATGCGGGGTGCGACAGCAGACAGCCACCACTTCTCTGTCGAGCAGCGAGCAGCAAGGGTTCGCATAAACAAGATGTGGGCTTGGGTATGACCTAAGCTAGCATTGTGCGTGTGAATGCGCATTGCCTGCATGGCCTGCATAACAGGCACAGCGAGGTGGGCCAGGTTGTTGCTGATGGCACCAAACGAAACAAACAAACCAACCCACCTTCTTTAAAGACGATGGTGGTTTATAGGTACGCAGTGAACATTAAGACGCCGAACCAAACTCGTCTATAAAAGGTTGGGACTGCAGGGACTTTGCTAAGATTGTACGGCCAGAAATTGGGGAATACAGAAATTATTGTTCAAGTACTGTGGTTCAATCAGCAACAACGAAATGACCCTGATGGTTAATGCACTGGCAGGTCCTGCTGTATTTGAGAGTTGTTGTCATAGCGCAATAGTTAATCGGAAGGATTCTCAAGCATCTCCGTTGTGCATTTTTGACATCTGTGACTAGAGGATTGCCGTAGGGATTTGTTCATAGCCGAACATCTCGCAAAAACTGATCGGCAACTGGAGGCCGGCGCAACTCCGACATGAAAGATGAGTGGTCAGTCTGAGATGCCGGGATAATTGTGCAGGCAAAATGAACGCGGGACCCCCCTGTTCAAAGCCTTTCAGAATGGGGCGAAAGCCTCTGCACACACCAGCTCTGACAGATTCAACTTGCTTGGCTGATCCTGGCAGGCATGTCGAGTCGCAGCCCTGGACATGGCTACTACAATTATAGAGCGAGATGAATTAGTAGCAGGGATGCTGGTCTGTCCTAGTACCCACAGAGCTTTGGTCGGGCGGCCGATGCCAAGAAAATAACTTGAAGGGCCAGAGTTTCGCTAGTCAATGACCCCTGGTACTGTAACCGATGTGGCCTGCACTGCTGCACACAGCTGGATTAGTGATCGGGATATATTCAAGACCGTTGGAGAAACAAGATGGGTGTCTGCGATGCACGTACCGCTCAACGGCGTGCTGATCGACGGTGCTCTTGGCGCAAATCCAATCATGAGTTGAAGTTGGTGCTGAGAGGCAAGATATTTCCCTGCCAAAGTTAATGGTAACCAGCTAAACTTGGTATGTATGGTGTAAGCTGGGCAAGTTGAAATGCCTTTGTGACGACAATTCTTGATGTCGAGTTCGATGCCAAGTACGTGAGTCAGTACTCAGGATGGATGGGAAGGAGCACAGAGTCGGTAACGGGCAATGAGTTGTTCCGTTCTCAGTCCCGAAATCCTTAGGATGGAAGGCACCATGACCTTAATCGTTACTTCCATCACGAATAGACCCCTAACTTTGGCAGGTAACTATTTATGTATGTCTCTCATGTAGGTCAGGCAGGTATGCAGTTGTAATACTTTCCATTCCGGACCCTTGCAAGGTCAGGTAACGTGATGCGGACCTTGCAGTGGAGAAACTCACCTACCTAGGTTCCATGTTTATCGTGGAACGATATTAGCATTGTCGCATTGCATCGAGCATCGTATCGTATCTCAGTGACTCCGTAACAAACGTCGACCTCAACGGTGAGTGTAACTTGTTGACCAGCTCGCTTCCCAGACCCGGGGCTTTAACTTGGTACCAAACAAAGTTTACAAGCTTCTTTCTCATCTACCGAACTCAGGTACGCCAGGGATCGAGCAAGTACCAGCAAGCCTCAGTGTAACGTCCAGCTCCTCTCTGGGGATCCGATGTTCTGAATGGACAACTTAAGCTTCATTCAGGTGCCAAGACCAGGTTTACCTTTGCCTGTCGCCGGTGGCAGACCCTTTCGAGCCTAGAAATGTTACGATGCCCGCTGGAGTACCTGCTGTTTCAGTGCACCTTGGCCGAGCACCACATGTACCATGCCGCAATTCCATCC